>PVJD01010473.1:0-53403 GCA_004026545.1 Mormoops blainvillei | reverse complement strand
TTATTTCACTTAGCATAATGCTCTCCAGTTCCATCCATGCTGTCGTGAAGGGTAGGAGTTCTTTCTTTCTGCTGCGTAGTATTCCATTGTGTAAATGTACCACAGTTTTCATCATCCTAATCCCAAAACCAGACAAAGACACAACAGAGAAAGAAAACTACAGGTCCATATCACCAATGAACACAGACGCTAAAATCCTTAACAAAATATTGGCAAACTGCATCCAACAATACATTAAAAAGATCATACGCCATGATCAAGTGGGATTCAACCCAAGGACACAAGGAAGGTACAATATTCGCAAATCAATAAATGTATTGAAGTATTTTAAATTGGTGTATATACTGACCATTACCAGTGAGATTTTTAACTTTTATATGTTTGCATGTTACTAATTATTATCTTTTTATTTCAGCTTGAAGAATTCCCTTCAACATTTCTCATACGGCAGCTTTTCTGGTGGTAAATGCTAGCATGTTTTGTTTTTTGGTTTGTTTGGTTTTTTTGGTGGGAAATTCTGCCCTTCATTTCTGAAGGATGGCTTTGCTGGGCAAAGCAATCTTTGTTGGTAGTTTTTTCTACCAGTATTTTTCATATATTATACCACTCTGTCCTGGCCTGCAAGGTATCTGCTGAGAAATCCACTTATAGCCTATGGTGGTTCCCTTGTAAGTGACCAGTCTTTTTTTTCTTGCTGCTTTCAAAATCATCTTTCTGACTTTGATTTTCAAAAGTTTGATTATCATGTGTCCTCGTGAAGTCCTCTTGTTTGAAACTTTTTAGGGATTTTGGAGCTTTATGTTCTTGGATGTCCATATCTCTCCCCAAATTTGGGAAGTTTCCAGCCATTATTTCTTTAAATAAGCTTTATGCTCCTATCTCCATTCTCCTTCTTTTATTGCCATAATGCATATATTCTTTTCCCTGATGGTGTCTCACAGTTCTCATAAACTATATTCACTCTTTCATTCTTTTTTATATTTTTGTTCTCCTAATTGGGTAATTTCAAATAACCTATCTTTGAGTTTGAAGATTCTTCTTCTTGATCAAGTCTGCTATTGATGTTCTCTATATATTTTTCCATTTTATTCATTGTACTGTCCAGCTCCAGAATTTTTGTTTGGTACCTTTTTATAATCTTTGGCTTAACTTCCTGTTTTGTTCATGTATTGCTTTCCTGATTTTGATTAGTTGTCTATCTGTGCTCTTTTGCAGTTTTCTGAGCTTCCTTAAAACAATTATTTTGAGGCTTTTCCCCATAAGATCTCCATTTATTTGCAGTTGGTACTAGAATATTGTGTTCTTTAGGTGGTATAATTTTTCCCTGAGATTTTGTGTTTCTTGAAGCACTGCATTGATGTGTGCACACCTGATGGAGCAGTCACCTTTTCCAGATTTTATGGACTCATTTCAGTGAGAAAATACCTTTACCTGTGGGTGGGTGCAGGGATACCATTTGCGTGGCATGAGGCAGTTCCAGCTCCAGGGAAGATGCAGTGTCATAGTCTCTTTAAAGTTCTGTCAGTTGTCATTAACATCAGAAAAGACTGAAAGAGTCCTCAGTGACCAAGACTGCATGTGTCTGTAGCAGCAGTGAAGTGTGTTAGGGTCTTCAGTGGTGAAGTCTGCTATAATCCTCCTGATCTCTTTATCTCCCATGGCAGAAGTCATGGCTGAGAGGATCTTTTGAGCTACTTACAGTTGCTGTGTCAATGGTGTTTGATGCATGGGTGACCATGGAGTGGCTTTGGAGCCAGACTCTGGATTGGAGGCATGCATGAAGCTCCTGGAATGGCTCTGGGGTCTGAGGCAGTGGTGGTACTAGTGCCTGTGGTACAGGCACCCATGCTGCAGTGTTGATAATAGTGTGTGAGGTGAAGGTGCTTGGAAAGCAGCTACACAACTAGGTTCCAGAGCATAGGCTTAAAGAGCTACAGAGGCTCTGGGGTCTGAGGCATGGGCTCCATTGACTTAGGTGCATGCCCTTGCAGAGCAGTAACGGAACTAGAGTCCAAAGAACACGTGTATGTGGTGTATAGATGAGTCTGATATGGTGATGGTTTGGGTGCCTTAAGTTTGGATACTTGTGGAGAAGCTATGGTAATCGGTTCTAGAGGACAGGTTCATACATAGGAGCAGTACTCTAGTTGCCATATTGTGAACACTTGCAGAGTGGTCATGGCTCCAGGGTCCAGTGCACAGGTGTGCATGGAATGATAGTGTCTCTGGGATCTGTGGCATGAGCTATCATGTGTTGTCAGTGGCTCTGGTGTCTGAGGTGCTGGTATAGGCAGAGTGGCTATGGAGCCAGGGTTTTCAGGATGGTCATGGGTGGGATGGTTGTGATCTTGACATCTGGTGGCAAGTGCATAAAAAGCAACCATGGTTCTGGGGTCAAGAGAAAGCACAAGGTTCGGGGCGGTAGCCTTAGTACTGGATGGCACAACAGGGGCTTCTTTTTGTAAGGAGGTTTCAGCAAAATCCCACTTTAAGGAGAGTCTGTGGCAGTGATGGCTATTGGTTACCTCAGTGGCAAAAGCTACCAGTATCCTCTGTGGTGGAGACTGCTGGGGTCCACACCACCAAACATTCTGAGGTCCTCTGCTGTTAAAACTGTGGAAATTTGTGACTGTCCTGGGGGCTGTTGAGGTCCTTGGTGGCAAAAGGTGCCAGAGTACTCCTCAAAGTAGACCACCGGTGACTGCATCAGTACCTGTCCTGTGGCTGATACTGTTAGCGCCTGCCCTGTTTCTTTGTTCTTAGCCTTCTCAAGATGTCTCCGTCAAATTAATCTTCCTAGCAATCCTTCCTGTATGATTAGTCTCCATATTTTGCTCCACTGTGTTGCTGCAGGTACTTAATTAGACTTGTTAGCCCTTTCACGCTTATTTTCATTCATGCATAGCTGTCTGCTGGTTTTTGTAGGGGGACAAAGGCCAGTATCTTCTACTCTGTCATCTTTCTGGCATCACTCAGTGAGATTTTTTTCTAGTTTGTATCTTGCAACAGCTTTTGTCTTAAAACCCCTTTTATGTGACAGTACAGCTACCCTTGTTGCTACTGTTAAGTTGCTATTTGCTTGGAATAACATTTTCTATCCTTTCGCCTTTGATCTATTTGTGTCTTTGGTTCTAAAGTGACTCATTTGTAGACAGCATATAGGTGATGTTTACCCATTATGTAAACATCTGCCTTTCAGTTGGATAGCTTAATTTATTTATATTTCAAATAATTACTTATAAGGAAAACTTGTACAACTTTGCTATTTATTTTCTATAAGCTTATGTCTTTTATGTTCATCAATTCTTCCATTACTGCCTTCTTTTGCATTAAATTTTATCTTTTCTTGTGTACCAATTTGATTCCATAAATGGTGAAGTTTAAACCAGTATTTTCCTTAATGTTTGTAGGCTGTTTAAGTCTCTTCCAGTGTTTTTTAAAAATTTTTCTACTTTGGAATTAAACCTGTTTTACAGTAGTCACATAATATAAATGCCTGATATCATTACAAATCTTTGATAAACATTCCCAAATATTGCAGGAAACACTTTGATTCAATGGAGCACAATTTGAAAATGATCAACTTAAACATTGCAACTTTTTCCTAACAGTTGTCTTCCACAGTCTCACTGGGTTCTAAAATGACAGCTTCATAGAATTGAACTAGATGAGTTTTCGGAATCCCAATGGGTTCTTGTCTCTCTAGTTATGTCACCAATGCATGTACTGGTTTTCTAGTATTAAATATATCCATGGCTGGTGATTTCACAAACACATTCAATAGACAATCTTACACTTAATTTATCTTTATCACTAAGAGTCCTTTTGATAGATTACCCTGAATCTCTATTTTTATAATAGAAAGCTTTTTGCTTCCCTTTTTGTCCTTTTCTTGCATTACTGGCATTTCTATTTGCCTCTGTTTTTAGGCTTTATGAAGTAACCAGTAGTCTTACCTTCTGGTTTGGCTGTTGAGGGAGTGTAAATATAGACTTCCAGTAGGTCCAGGTAAAGAACACAAAGATGGCATGGTAGAAAATGAGGTAGATAACTGAAATTTAAGAAAATAAAACAGTGTTTACGCTATCATTTTGCCCATTTCTAAGAGTTCAAAAAGACATAAAGCTCAACAACAAATTTCTACTTTGTTTTTGTAGTAGCAAGTATTGTTTTTAGTATGACTACAAAACAATTTTACTTTTTCTGCACACAGTGACAGTAACAAGTTATAATGTCAAATTTTGAACCAAGCCATGTTCTGGAAGCTGCATGTTTTAAAAGTTGGCATGCAATTCTGGGAGTAAAGGGGTAATATCCCTTATGACAATATGGGGAAACTACTTTAACAATTGTCATTAACTCTGCCACTGTGGGTGATGAAAAATAATGACAATATTTGAACAACACTATATAGTTTAGACTGTGCACTCATAACATCTCATTTAATTTTTAATGTTTCTGAGATAAATAATAGGATAGGGATAGTTGATTAACTATAGGAGCAGTTGATTAACCACAGGGTAGTTGATTATTCAAATTCACACAGCTACTCTATAATGTACCCAGGTTTTAAAAAGAGGACTTCTGACTCAAAATCACAAGTTCTTTTCAATAGCTCCAAAGACTACACACTTTTGAAATGTGAGGTGTACCTTCGGGACCATCATAAAAGTGGTTATCCACTACTTATCTTTTTATGCCCTTTGCCTCCTAGATAGTTCTTCTGATATGGGAAACTTTAGCATTCTCCACAAAGGTCATTATAAGGCATATAATGAAGGTCAGCTTACTATTTCATTTTGAATTCTTGCATGGTAAAGTCTTATTCCCTCTTTTAAGAAATTATTACATTTATTCGGGTGTCAGTGGTAAATAAAATTATGTGTTTCCACTGTACAACTCCATAATATATTGTCTGTATATTGCATTGTGTGTTTTTTTGAATTTGGGTGGTGACCACAAGGTCTTATTGTTTCAATCCATCAGAAATACTCAGAGGAATGAGGTTATGGACATATTAATACGGCTGAGCCTTTCATATATTTATGGCTCAATTTTTTAAAAAAACTATATTCCCTTGGTAAAGTGCCCCCAGCCCTATAATAGAAGATTTCTTTTTATGTGGTTGATTTCTGTAATTATAAAATCTCCTTTCAAATTCAAGCAGCATAAAGTAAAAAGTAAATGTTCATCCTACACATACATCTAACTTCCCACCTCCCTTTCCAAAGTCATAATACCTGTTTGGTTTGGTGTTTGTTATGTATCATTCCAGGCCTTCTTATTTTTATATGTTTCTATAAATATATATAAACATAGTATACATACAGAATTTTTATATTTAAAAGTTTTTCATTGTATTTCTTTTGAAAGGTAATACAAACACAAGGTTCAAAATTTGAAGGTATAAAACAGTACAGAGTAAAGAGTCTCCCCTCTATCCCTGTGCCTCAGCAACCCAGTTTCCCTCCCTGGAAACAAGAAATGTCACAGTGTTATGACTTTATTCTGTATTTTTTCATATTTCATACATATGGAACACCAAAACAGTGTGCATTTTTACACAATATCAGCATACAACACACACTGTTTTTCACATTATTTCTTTTTCATTTGCTGTAAGTTACAGATCACTTAATATAACTTAGAAAGAGTGAGATTCTTTTTTTTAATAAACATAGACTTTATTTATTTTTAAAGATTTTATTTATTTTCAGAGAGAGGGGAAGGGAGGGAGAAAGAGAGGAAGAGAAACATCAATGTGTGGTTGCCTCTCACATGTCCCCCAACTAGGGACCTGGCTCACAACCCAGGCATGTGCCCTAACAGGGAATCAAACCAGTGACCTTTTGTTTCACAAGCTGGAGCTCAATTCACTGAGCCACACTAGCAGTGGAAAGAGTGAGATTCTTCATTCTCCTCTTAAAAAGTTGCATGGAGATTCAACATGGAAGCTGAGTGGGTAGAAGTTACACTCACATCTTCACAGGACCAAACTGGAATTACAAGTAAACTATCAACCTGAAAAAACAGCTGAAGATTAGCTGAACAGAAGTCTTATAACCAAGGATTTACAGAAAAAGCCACATTAAGACAAGTAGGAAGGGCAGAGGCATGAAAAGGACTGGCCCTGCTACCATATGTGGCAGCTGAAATATCAGAGGAATATGTCAGATGCGAAGATCCTGCTTGTGGAACAAGGGGTCTCAAGGCTATGCCAGGCTCCACAGCCCAGAGCGTGAGAGCCAGGAAGAGGTACCCACATAAGATCTGGCTGTGAAAATCAGGAGGGGTTCTGTCCACCAGGAAGACATAAGAGTCTTTTAGAGATCCAGGTGCCCTCTTAAAGAGCCAATGCATGAAATCTCATTCTCAGACACTTGCCCTGAGCTCCAGCAGAGGAAGGGCAGAGCAGATAAGAGTTCTGTCAGGAAAGGCTGAGATTTGTGGTTCTGGGGAGAGAGATGAAGGGAAAGTCAACAAGATCCCTGTGCTGAGTCCCTCTCCAATGCCACAGATGTAATCTCTCTTGGGTACTGCACATTGTGACTAGGCACATTGTCTGATGAAGCTGCCAGTTATCAGAGACCTCAGATAGTCATTAGGCCTAGTGGTGTGCTTCTAGGCAAGGCTCGTTGATTCATGCCAGGTAGCTAGATGTCTGATACTTTCTGAAAAGGAGGTTCCATGGCATCTCCTAGTAACCTGCGTTAGTGTTCAGAAGCTCTTTACAGGTCTAACTTTCAACCTTCTGGTTACAATTAAACCTAATTTTAGTTTATCAATTCCACTGTCTTTGAGAACCCTGACACATAAAAAACATTACAAGTGAGATTGTTAAAAGCTAACATTTACAAAGCAGTTTATTTTACTGCTATATACTTTTACTCTCTCTAGTTTAAAATAAATTGGTAAGATGTTATTAATGTAGCATCACTTTACAGAATTTGAGGTTCATGGAAGTTGAATTACTTACCAAAGGTAATAGCGCTAGTAAATGGTAGAGCTGGAACTCCAACCCAGGTATTCTGTCCCTAACTCCTGCATTTTGTCCCATTTTGCCCCAATGTAGAATAAAGAAGCATAATCTAATCTTATTATTTTTTTACCATACTGATAAATTCAAGAGCTATCAGGTGAAAAGTGCTTTGAAATCAAAGAATTCTAGAGCCAAAAGTTACCTTAAAAATCATATGCTGTGGCAACATAATCTCCTAAAGAGCTCAAATCCTGGTAACTAGACCGCTGCTACCAGGAAGGCTTTGAAGTGAATGGGGTTTACAAATGATAATCTATACTGGTGTGATTGAGTTACTCATAAGACACAAAATATGAAGATACGGTACTTGGAACACCTGAGCATTACGTTCCTGAGGCAGAAGCTCAAGTAAGCAAATAAGGGAGTTGTAGATTGAAAAGTAAAAGAGAAGTGCAAGTTTACTTAAGAGCATGGAATTTAAAGTCAGAGAGTTCTGGGTTTGAATCCCACTATTTACTAGTTAGATGATCTGGGATGTTATTTAACCTCCTAAACTTCAGTTTCCTTCTCAATAAAATGGATGCCTGATGTAGCATGCCTACATCATTGTGTTGATGTAAATATTGAAAGAAGCTATATATACATATATACATATATACATACATATACGTGTGTGTGTGTGTGTGTGTGTAAACATTATTTAGCAGGATACCTGGCACAATAAATCATTGTTTTCAATAATAATAACAATATTATTATCATTATTCCTGTTAAGGTAGAGCAACATCTAAACTCCCACCTAAGTTATTTTGAAAGTTTATTGCAGGAAATATTTATTATATATATGATTTCTGACCTTAAGAGTCATCCATAAGAATAAGAGGCAACTCGAGACTTGCTCTACAGTGCTTTACTTACCACTGTTTTGCTTTACATGCATTAACTCATTAAATTTTCACAACTTTATGAACTAGGTGGTGTTAATAGTTCTATTTTACACATGAATAAAATGAGCAAAAGGAGGGTAAAATAATTTACTAAGAAGTATTAAATGCAGGATTTGAATTTAGACAGTTCAGCTCCAGGACTCATGCTTTTAACTATTATGACCCACTGTCTTCCCACAACTCTGTAGCCTCTATAGCCATCGCCTCTGTTGAATGAGTAATAGCAAACTGGAGCTTTAAATAGCACAATATGAATGCTTTGCAGTTACTGAATTACAATAATACCCATGAAGTGAGAATTAAAAGTGGCTACATAAATACTTATGATTATACCTGAAAAAAATAATGTAAAGCTAAAGGTTTAATACTCATGCGTAGCTTACACATTTTTTAATGGAAAATACATCAGTCTCATTAGAATGGGAGTATAAATTGCAGATAAGGCCAAGATGGGAATGAGAGATGGAGAGGAGTACAATAAATATGTAGGAACTATAATGGTAAAAGACCTAGAAGCCCTCTGTGGAGCCCTTACTTCATGCCTTGAAGAGGGGATGAATTGGGTACAAAGGCGAGGTACCTAGGAAAACAATGATGAACCAAGAGAGAGCCTAGTCACTATGGCCAACAGAGTGGTTATCTGTGCTCTTCTCTGTCATAAATCTTGGTAACTTTCAATTCCTGTCCTATAGCCACTGAAAAGTGTTCTGCTTTACCTCTGGGTAAGCTTCCTGAAAATCATCATCCTTACCTTCCACCTACCTCAATGTATTCCTAGGAAACTTGTTAAAATTATAGGCTTTTATGTCACTAATTCACTTTTAGATAGAAAAGGGGATACAGTACTGATCAATACAATCCACAACACCCTCTTACCTTTTTCTGCTGAGCTCAAAACAGTGACTGCAAAAAGAGAGAAAAAGGTCAAAATTAGTGGTATTTTTTAAATATTATTTTTCTAATCCATTTTTCCATAGCATTATTTTTAAGCAAGTTTGTCAATGTTACTTTAGGAAATCATCAGCCTGGTGAGATGAGGGAAGGTAAAGATTAAATTCCATTCTTTGTTATCTTCCTAATCTAAAACCTTGAATAATTAAGAGTTTCTACTAATTAAACAAATACAGGTATAGCCGGATTTTAAATAAAATAGAAAATAGAAACACTTAAAATTTAAGAACTTAAAAGCTGATAAATTTGGAGATGACTTTTCATTTTTCCAGTATATTCACTGTAGAACATCTTTAAATACCAAAAATATTTTGTATATTTAGAGGTAACATGGTATAGAGATTGCTGGCTCTGAAGTCAAACTGTCTGGGTGAGAAGCCCAGTCACACTATTTTGTGACCTTGTGCAAGATTCTTAACTTCCCTAACAGTACCTACCTCACTAGATTACTTGAAATTTAAAATAAGTTAATGCATGAAAATGCTGTTTAGCATCGTATCTGGCACAAGGCAAGTATTTAATGAATATTAATTGTTATTACATTTGAACTAAGATTTCATAGAATATCAGAACTGAAGGAGAATTTAGCGATTATCTCATTTATCTGTGTCATTTTAAAGATGGGAAAAATGAATTAAAGTAGTATCAAGTGATTTGCTCAAGGTCATATGGCAAGTTAGTGGTAGAGTTGGGACTAGACTCCAGCCTCATAGGCTTTATCCATGCGCTGTGTCTACCTTTCATGATCATTTCTTCCTGGTATATTGTGATATATATGTATATACATAGAACTTTCATTCAGAATGTCATTTGTACAAGGTGAGGCCTCCCTGTCTTTACTCACCAAAAAATATCTGTGCGTATTTGTACTAGGTGCTAAGGTAAGGTGAAATTTTAAGACATGGCTATCAATCATGGAAAGCTAGTAAATTAGGATAGTTTGTGTACACAATGATAAACACTTAAAGGTCAGAAAAATGGGGTTAAAAAAACAGAACATTTAATTATATTGTAGGACCTATTTCCTCATATTCACCAGTCATACCTCCTTGTTTCTCTTCATTTGCAGGTCTATTTTTGTTGAGTCTTTAAACATTCCTTTTTAAATGATCATTTGAATGGACTTTGTCCAACTTGTTCCATTTGTTTTTCTATGCTAAAAATCTGACAACATAATGTCCTTTTTTCTAATATATCTACCTGGACATTGACAGCAATTACTTTAGTGTTTCCAGTTAATGAATTTCGCTTAAAAATGATTAAAAGAAGCACATATACAACTTAGATAATAAAAATGGAAGTAGAAACAAGAAATCTTGATGGGTTAACCTAGAAACTCATGAATTTTACACATACACATTACATGACTACCTCAGTTCCACTAGACCCTGAACTGGGTTAATAACATCTCTTTCAAATAGAGAGAGAGAGAGAGCAAGTGAGAGAGAGAGAAAGAGAGAGAGAAGAGTAGCTTGGAGATCATCTTAATAAAGAGTAAGTGACAGTCTTCTGGTTGGTGAACAGGTGGAGGTGCAGTGGAAGTGGTGCAACTGGAGAGGGCATGGAAATTCTATGCCCCTTCCCAGTACCTTGACTTCTGCATCTCTTTCTTTGGGTATTCCTGAGTTAACCCTTTTATAATAAATCAGTAATCTTGAACAAGCAAGCTGAACAGCAAAACACCTGGCATGTATAAGCCTTTTAATAAATGACAGCTGAATTAATGAATGAATCAATATTAAAGATGCCCCCAAAAGCTCCAGTATCCTCCTTGGAACAACATTATAATTAGAAACCACATTTGTAATCAAGGCTTCAACATTAAATAGTCAGTAAGATCAATGTCAGTCCTGGCTGGTGTGGCTCAGTGGATTGAGCACTGACCTGCAAACTGAGGGGTTGCCAGTTCGATTCCCAGTCAAGGGCTGCGGGCCAGGTCCCCAGTCGGGGGCATGCAAGAGGCAACCACACATTGATGTTTCTCTATTTTTCTTTCTCCCCCCTTCCCACCTCTCTAAAAATCAATAAATAAAATTTTGAAAAAATAAAGGCCATCGTCCTTTCTGAGCCCTTCCCCCACAGAGCCACAGAACCAGCAGGCAGGTACCATATCTGAGACTCTATCAACCTGGCTAACACTTTGCCGTACCCTGGTGATTCCCTGAAGCTCTACCACACTCAATTTATTGGCCCACTCAAAATATTAACTGTGATTTTTCCATATGAAATGCTGGTCTCGGCTCATGTTTCACAACTTCCTAAATCTTCTCAAACAAACAACAGCCAGTTTCAGCAAGCTCCAAGCCCCCATACCTCTTAAGTGGTCCCAGGTATGCACCAGTAGCAGCCAGCCTAGATTCACAGCTTGGCTTCACCTGGGAATCTCCAAGCCAAGCACAAGTAGCAGCCACGTCAGATTGCTTTAAAACTCATGCAGGGCAACCCCAGGCAGACCACAGGTAGGGGCTGACCTTGGCCTACACCACCAAGGAAACCCCAGAGCCTGTGTACCCAGTGGACAGCTACAGACCATGTCAGAGCACCACTACCCTGCCCCTGCACAGCTTATCCTCCACGAAGGGTGGAGGCTGGTGGTCAGTGGTCACAGTCAGTCCTTGCAACTGACTGGCGTGGGTAAATCCCTCCTATTTACCTACCAACAGCAACCGAGGCTCGACTACAAGAGGAGGGTGTACTCAGCCCACACGAAGGGCACACCTTGAGTATCCAGACTGGGTAATAGGGGAGGCTGTGCCACTGGACCCTGGAGGACACCTACTACATTAGGCAACACTACCAAGACATGGAGTCATAGCAGCTATACCTAATACATAGAAACAAATACAGGGAGGCTGCCAAAATGAGGACACAAAGAAATATGGTCCAAATGAAAGAACAGATCAAAACTCTAGAAAAGAACTAAACAAAATGGAGATAAGCAATCTTATCAGATGCAGAGTTCAAAACACTGGTTATAAGGATGTTCAAGGAACTTAGTGAGGACCTCAACAGCATAAAAAAGATCCAGTCAGAAATGAAGGATTCACTAATTGAAATAAAGAACAATTTACCAGAAACAACAGTAGAGTGGATGAAGCTGAGAATCAAATCAACGATTTGGAACATAAAGAAGCAAAAAACAACCAATTGAAATAAGAAGTACAAATAGGTAGTTATAGAAGAGCCATGGGGAATTAAAGTACAGTATAGAAAATGGAATAGCCAAAGAATTTATACGCATGACCCATGGACATGAACAATGGTGTGGGGCTTGCCTGAGGGAGTGGGCGGTAATGAGTGGAGGGGGGCAAAAGGGGAAAATTGGGATAACGATAACATCATCATCAATAAAATATAATTTTAAAAAAGAATGCACTATCTTGGTAGTGTGGCCTTTCCTTTATTTTTTGAATATTGCCTTTTTTTGTTATTAAAGTAAGAGACTAAGAATACTTCAGTTATATTTAAAAAGAAAATGTTATAGTCACACTAAACTTTTACAAAATGAATATTTTAGCATGAATTTCTTGGCCATTCTGTTTTTTAATCTCAAAATGGATACTGTTAGTCACCAAAAAATAGAAGAGTCTGGAATTCCAGGTTTTTGTCCTTTCTCCAAAGCCATGATTGATGTGGCAAAAACTGTCAAAATCAACTTTTGTAGAACTGTGGAACCTAATAAAAAAATGTCCAATAATTAGAAGGGGGAATAGTTGGGAGGAAAAAAAGGAGCTGTCACTTTTTCATAAGAGAATACTGCAATATGGTAAACTGACTGTCTACAACCTTCCACACCTGAGATCTGGAGAGTCTGTGAGAATGGCTTCATACAGGTTACCAATGCTAGAGGGAGAAAACAGAATACAATTCTCAAATTGTGGTTGTGAGTCTTGCCTCCCTGGCATCTCCCCAAAAAACACCAACAAAAAGGCTTCCCTGTGTTTTGTCTGTCAGAGTATTCCCAGGCTTGAGGCACCTTCTTGGGTGGCTTTTACTGAAAGCATTTATAAGCACAGGTATTGACTGCAGCAGCCCCCATAGAGCTCAGGACAACACTTGAGACAGGCAATTGACAGAATAAAGAGCCTGGGAAGGAAAACATTGAAAAGGAGATTGGTAGGGAAGTAAGTGTTTAAAAGCTACCATCTGAACCACGGAACTGGGAAGGAAATATACACTGGGAGGGTGGGATGCATGTTCAGAAAAAGCCAAGAACACCCTAAGCTTTTACCTCTAACCGACCTTCAGCCACTGGAAAGCAGGGGGTAAATACTAAGGAAGTCTCAAATGGCCTGGAAGAAGTTGAAGGAGTGCCCCCGCCACAGAGCTAATCTGCAAAGGCTGGGAAAGTATTCTTTCTTCTTTTCTATTTCTTATGTCTCCAGACATTTATGAAATCTTTATCAAATGACTGACCAACAGCTTAAGGAACATAGACTTTAGAGACCGCACGTACCAGAGAATAGTCTCTAATACAGAAAAATCACTGAACAAGCAAATAACTCACAAGAGGCAGCAAAAATAACCCCTCTAGTGGGGGAGAATCTGATTTCTATTTACATAGATTAATATACAAGCCAGTAGTATTGTATATTTGGTTTTCTACTCTTATTTACTATGTGATTTAAAAAACAAATGAATAAAATGGTAATGATAAATCTGTGTTAATAGGCTCACAATGTATAAAGATGCAATTCATGACAATAACAACATAAAGTGGGGAATGGAGCTGTAAAGAAGCAGAGTTTTGTATACTATTAAACTAAGCTGGTATTAATTCAAATTTCATTATTATAAAGTTAACATGTTAATTACAATACACAGGATAAGCACTACAAAAAAACTAAAAATATATAAAAAATGAAAGGAAAGGAAAGCAAAATGCATACACTAAAAATAATCAAATAATAATTCAGCAAAACAATGAGCTATAACTACACACATATTAAGGTGGCAAAACTCCAAAATACTTAAAACACCAAATGCTGGTAAGTATGTGGAGTAACAGGAACTCTCATTCATTGTTGGTAAGAATGAAAAATTGTACAGCCACTTTGGGAGACAGTTTTTCAAAGATAATCATGTAAATAGTAACCAAAAGAGAGCTAGGGTGGCTATGATAAGACATGATAGACTTTAAGTTAAAACTGATACAGGAGACAATGTAGGATATTATATATTGATAAAGGGACCAATCCATCAAGGTGACATAACAATTATAAACAAATACACGCCTAACAACAGAGTTCTAAAATGTAGGAAGCAAACTTTGATAGAATTGAAGGGAGATGTAAACAGTATTAAAATACTAGCTGTAGACTTCAATATCCACTCTTAAAAATGGATAGAAATACCAAACAGAAGATCAATAAGAAAATAGAGTACTTGAACAACACTGTAAACCACTTAGACCTAACAGACATACTTAGAAAACTGAATCCAAAAACATAAAAATACATATTTTTCTCAAATGCACACCGAACATTACATAGGTCATATGTTAAACCACAAAACAATATTAATAAATTTAAAAGACTGAAATCATACAAAGTGTCTTCTCTGACACAATGAAGTTAAACAGAAATTAATAGCAATGAAAACTACAAAATTTGAAATTATGGGGAAATGAAACAACACATTCTTAATCAGAGGATTGAAGAATAAATTACAAGTGAAATTAGAAAATACTTAGAGATGAATTAAAATAAAAAACACAACATACCAAATCCTACACAATACAGTAAGAGCAGAACTTAGAGGAAAATTTATGTCTGTAAATGCCTGCATTATTAAAGAACAAAAATCGCAAATCAATGATGTTACTTTATACCTTAGGATCTAAAACAGAAGAGCAAACTAAACTCAAAGCTAGTACAGAGAATGATATAACAAAGAAGAGAGTGGAGGAAAAAACAGAACACGAAAACAATAGAATCAATAAAACTGAAAGTTGGCACCTGGAAAAGGTCAACTAGACGGAACAAAAAAAGAGTAAGAATAAAATTAGTAATATCAGAAATGTAAGTGAAGACATTAATAGAAAATTTTCATAAATAAAAAGCATTAAATAGGAACAATTGTACACCAACAAATTAGATAATTTAGATGAAATGGGTAAATTCCTAGAAAAATAGAAAACATCATTACTGACTCAAGAAGAAGAAAAAAATTGAGCAGACTTTTAAGTAAAAAGATTGAATCAGTAATCGAAAACCTCCCAACAAAGCAAATCCAAGACCAGATGTTTTCACTGGTGAATTGTACCAAATATTTAAAGAAGAATGAACATCAATCCTATCAAACTCTTATAAAAATTTGAAGATGAAAGGACACTTTCTAACTCATTATATGAAGCCAGTATTATCCTGACACTCAAGCTAAACAAAGATATCACACAAAAAAGAAAACTACATACAAATATCTCTTATGAATATAGGTGTGAAGCTGCTCAATTACTAGCAAGTGAAATTCAGCAGCACGTTAAACGATTATACACCATGATCAAGTGAGATGAGTCCAAGAAATGTAAGGGTGGTTCAACATAGGAAAATCAATCATGTAATACACTACATTAATAGAATAAAGAAAACCCCACATGATAATCTCAATAGATGCTAGAAAGGTATTTGACAATGTTATACACACGCATTTGTGAAAATTTTTCAAAAAACTAAAAACAGAAGTTCCACAACTTGATAAGGGCATTTATGGAAAATCCATAGCTACTCAGTGGTGAAAGACTGAAAGCTTTCTCCCTCAGATAAGAAACAAGGTCAGGATGCCTGTTTTCACCAGTTCTATATAATGGGATGTTCTAGCCAGTGCAATTAGGCAAGGAAAAAAACCATCCAGATTGGAAACAAATAAAATTATCTTTATTTTCAGATGATATGATCTTATGTATAAATAATTCTAAAGAACCCACCAAAAAACCTGTTAGACCTAATGAACAAATTCATCAAAGCTGCAGAACACAGTATCAACACCCCATATCAGTTTTATTCCTGTGTACAAGCAATGAAAAATCAGAAAAAGAAATTAAGAAAACTATTCCATTTATAACAGCATCAAAAAGAATAAAATACTTAGGAATACATTTAACCAAAAAGAGTCAAGATTTATACACTTAAAATTCTAAAACACTGCCCTGGCTGGGTGGCCCAGTTGGTTGGACTATCGTCCCATACAACAAAGGACTGTGGGTTCAATCTCTGGGCAGGGCACATACCCAGGTTGTCAGTTGGATCCCCAGTCAGGGTGTGTATGGAAGAAGGTTGATCAATGTTTCTCTCTCACATTTCTCTCTCTCTCTCTCCCCCTGCCGTTTTCTCTCTCTATTAAATCAGTAAACATATCCTCAGGTAAGGATTTAAAAATATAAAATAAACTAATGAGAAAAATAGAACCAGAGACATGGAAACATGGAACAGGTTGACAGCTGTAGGAGGGGAAAAGAAAGGGGGTAATGGTGGAAGGAAAGAGAAGGCGCTAGTCAAAGAGTATGTATGAATGACCCATGGGCACGGACAAGGGAGAGGAGATTGACTATGAGCAATAGGGCTGGGCTGGGTGGAGGGGGACAAAAGGAAGAAAATTGGGGTAACTGTGATACAACAAACAAACAATAAATAAATAAAGCCAAAAGAAAAATATATATAAAATAAAATAAAATTCCAAAATACTGTTGAAAGTAATTAAAGACCTAAATAAACAAAAACATATCCCATGTTAAATGGGTTGGAAAACTTGATATTGTTAAGATGAAAATTCTCTCCAAAACAATATACAAATTCAATACAATCAAAATTTCACTGACCATTTTGCAGAAGTGGAAAGCTGATACTAAAATTCATATGGAATTACAAGAGATGCTAAACAAAAGAGTCTTTTTTCTTTTTGTGGATATGCCATTGCAAAACAGTCTTAAGAAAAATAAAGTTGTAAGAATCACACTTTTTGATTTCAAAATTTATTACAAAGGCACAGTACTCAACACTGTGGTACTGGCTGAAAGATAGACAATAGATCAGTGGGACAGATTTAAGAGACCAGAAATAAGTCCATACACCTATGGTCAATTGATTTTTAACAATCATGTCAGAACTATTTAATGGAGAAAGAATAGTCTCTTCTACAAATGATACTGGAACAACTGTATAGCCACATCCAAAAGAATAAAGCTGGACTCATACCTCACACCATATACAAAAATCAACTCACAATAGATCAAAGACCCAAATGTAAGAACTAACACTATACAACTCTTAGGAGAAAACACAGGGATAACTCTCTATGACTCTGCATTTGGCGATGGATTTTTAGATATGACACCAAAAGCACAGGCAACAAAAAAAAGATATAGATAAACGGAATTTTATCCAAATTAAAAACTGCATGCATCAAGCAATACTATCAAAAAAGCGAAAAGGTAACTCATGGAATGGGAGGAAATAATTGTAAATTATCTATCTGATAGGAGTCAGGTATTCAGAATATACAAAGAAATCTTATAGTTTAAAAACAAAAAGACAGATAACACAATTTTTAATGGGTAAAGTACTTGAACAGACATTTCTTAAAGAAGATACACAAATGACCAACAAGCACATAAGAAGACACTTAACACTGCTAATCATCAGGGAAATACAAATAAAAATCACAAGGTGCTCCATACCCTCTATGATGTCTGTAATAAAAATGGAAAACTACAAGTGTTATTGAGGATGTGGAGAAATTGGAACCCTCCTACATAACGGGTAGGAATGTCAAATTGTATAACCACAGTGGAAATTATTTTGGAGATTTCTTAAAAAGTTAAACATAGAATATGGCCCAGCAATTTCTACCCCTTTCCCTGATATTTACTCAAAAGAATTGAAAACAAGTATTCAAACAAATATTTGTTTATGGAAGCACTGTTCAGAATAGAGAAAAGGTGGAAGCAACCCAAATGTCCATCAACTAATAAATGGATAAAGTATGGTATGTACATAAAATAGGATATTATTCAGCCATAAAAATGAATAAAGTACTGTTAGATACTACATTACAGATGGACCTTAAAAATATTATACTAATTGAAACAATCCAGACCCAAATGCACACATACAGAGTGGGGTAAAAGTAGGTTTACAATTGTGAGTATGCAAAACACAGAGTTTACTCCTGTATTATTATTTATTAATTATTATATTATTTTCCATATAAACTATTATAAACCTAGTTTTGCCCCACTCTGTACTATATGATGCCACTTATGTGAAACATCTAAAGTAGGTAAATCCACAGTGACAAGACACAGATTAGTGATTGGGAGAGACTGGGGGTAGAAGGAAACGGGGAGTGACTGTCGCTTCCCATGACAGCGAGGTTTCCTTTTAGAGTGATGAAATGTTTTGAAACCAGATATTAGTTATGGTGTACAACATTACGAATAGACTTAAAGGTCGCTGAATTGAACACTTCAAAAATAGTTAATTTTATGTTGAGAATTTTACCTAAAAAGTGAATTTCTTAATTTTCTCCCTGTCTAAAATCTAAGCTGCTTATTTTCTTGAGCCGTGCAAAATCCCTTATATCCTCATTAATAATAGTAATAGCAAGTTACTATTTAATATGCTCATACAATGTGTTATCAACCCTGGTGCATGCTTTTCATACACCATATTATTTAAAATCTCACAACAACAATGTTATAATGGCATACAGTAGACGCTAAGCAAGTTCTGTGGTGTGAATGAATAAGTATACAAGTAAGTTTTATGTGAGGCATCTTAGGCTGAGAATGTTCTTAACTTTCTTCAGGTCTTCTAGTTAGTAAATGGCAGAATTCACACTCTAATACAAAAATACATGTTTTTTGGCTTCAGCTCTAACCTCGCATTAGAGAAAAAGACATCAGTTTCTATTTCTGGAAAGAAGTTAAGTGCTTAATATTACTTTTTGAGTCATGTTGAAACTCAAGTCTGTTAATTTGGATGTGTTTTCTTTTATATCAGGCAGTCTTGACATCCAATTGTCCATTAAATTACTAAACGCGTGACAAGGAAAATGTAATTTAGCCTTTCTGAAATCTAGGTCTCTAATTTGTTAAAGATTGTAAAATGAAGATGACAGGATAGACTGGTGGAGCCAGAACTGGAAGTGAAGGCTACCTTACTCTCCTGTTTTTTTAATAACAGTAACTGGTGCAAAATGTTATGAAAACATTGTTCAGGTTAAATAACATACATCTGCAGCCTACGTTTGGCCTGTGAGTCATAAGTTTTGACCTCTGTGTTGGTTGAGAGGAGGCACTGTGGTGGTTAACACGTAGGCTGTGGAGCCTACTGCCCGGGTTGCCATCCAAGCTTAGCTAGCTACTAGCTCTACAACCTTGGGCAAGCTTCTTACTCTGTCTGTGACTCGCTTGTCTTGTCTTTAACATGGGAATAATGATAGTATGTGCCTCATAAGGTTAGTATAAGGATTAAGGGAGAACGAGAAGGAGGAAGAGAGAGAGAAAGGGAGAGAGAGGTAGCTGTCTGTAGTTATTTAAAAACAGTGTCCGGCATGTAACAAATGTTCTGCAGATGTGTTAAATAAAACAAAATAAGTAAGCTCTACATTTCCTTTCAGCTTCTAATATTTGTATGGCTTAATAAGAACTTATAGAAAGCTGATTATTTGCACTGGTTCTAAGTTAGTCTTTACTCATTTTGCTCACCTGTACCTCTGTCTGCACATGTGTACAATGGGAACAGTGTGATTATTGTGAGGGTTCGATAAGTTAATATAGAGAGAGTAGTTTATCTACAGTGCTTAGAGTATTGCCTGCTACTGATTAAGCACAATGTAACTATTAACCATAATCATATTAATTTTTAAATGATTTCTTGGCAAACCTCATGTAGATCAGTATTGAAATATTCTGAAATATGTTTAACAGTATTTACAATATGGCACTGAACTTAGGCACAAAGTCCATACCATAATAATGGAGCTGAACTTTTAACCCTTCAATTGATCCTTCAAAAAAGCAAGATGGTGAAGTCCAAGAATAGAAATACTAGTCATTTCAGAGCCCACTTAATGAATCTCAATACCAGGTTTAGGCAAAAAAAGAAAAACAAAGCCAAAATTTATATCTGTGAAGGCAACTAATTGCATTTAATTTTAATAACTGTTTCAGCATTTTCCACAATAAATCTAAGAAGGTGATGAGAAAATTTTAAACTGTACTGTACAAAACTGATTAGAAGAAAATTCTATATTGGAAAAGAAGGTTGTCTCCTGCTTCCCTAGTTAATCCCAGTCTACCTGGAATAGACTATTGCTTTGTCAAATATGTAAGAGAAAGGAGTTACAAGTGGAGTCAGTCCTAGGATGGAATAAAGCAGGACCCTAACCATAATTTTTAAGGTGAGAGGAATCTGGGATGAAGAAATAAATCAGTCTTGGAAGGAATTGGGAGGGGAGGTCCAACAAGACAAATAGGAATCCTAACATGAGAGGACTGGAAATCTACTGGGGGGTTCACAATGAATGAACAGGGAACAAAATAGGACACAAAAGTGCTAGAAATGGGATTCTAGTACTGAAGTGATCATAACTATTAGCCAAACCTTGGAGAACAAGTGGGAATTCCTCAGTGTGAATAGGGGCAAGGGGAGATCTCACTGTGAGAAAAGCAAAGATTCTGTTCTGAGGAGACAGGATATAATAAGGATGCTAATGACAAAGATAAGGGGTTGGAGGGTAATCCAAGTGGGGAAAACACAGGACAGGGTCTTGGGGTTTATGTCTAGAAGTACTGTGGAATTTTGAGTTTATAAGAATAGGATATACTGTGGGAACCATTTTATAGATAAGGAGAAAATGGAATGCTTCCCAGTGTGACAGCACAAGGTACAAGAGGACACCTGAAATTTATAAAATGGGCGGTCTAATGAAGGGGCGTAAGAAATAAGCTCCCAATGAAAGGGGCAGGAAATATTAGAAATTCCCGGGGGGGAACATATGGTGTTTTTCGTGTTTGAGAAGACAGGGTACAAGTGCAATCCTAGGGGGAAGTAAGAGAAAAATAACAGGAAGAAACCCGAGAGAAAGAGGGTGGCAAATGTGGGGCTAGCAGTGGAAGAGGAGTTCAGGAGGTGCGGAGTAGATTTCAAAGAAGATAAAAGGCTGGATCTACATTAGAAAAGCAGTGGCCCTTAGAAGGGGTATAAGAGATATTGCGGGAACCCTTGTGGGAGAGTAAAGAGGACACTCTAATGTGAGAAGACAATGGACAAGGGAGGACCAGAGTGTGATAAAAAAAAAAAAAAGGTGACTAGCATGAAGTGTCAGAAAATAATGGGGAGCCTCTAAGGGAAGTACTGAATTCTCCTCAAAGCAGGAAGGCAGGACACTAAGGGGAACCCCAGTATGATAGAGTCAGGGCCTCTACTGTGAGGGGACAAGGCAGCACATACTGTAGGACTCCCATTACATTGGAGGGAATGCAAAAATGGTGAAGCCCACAGGGAAAGAGAGTGGATGGTTTACTACTTTGTGAAAGGGTTAATTAACTCTGAGGGGATACAACAAGGTGAGCTGGGGGATCCCGAGTGGGAGAAGATGTGAAGCACTCCAGACAATGTGACAGGATATGGGAAAAGGATGAATCCCTGTGTTGGAAAAAGGAGACCTAGTAAGAGAATACAGGAAATATTTTGAGATTCCTAGTAAGAGGGTTTGGGAAAATGTGGCGCTCCTAGATTAGTGCATTGGTGGGATTCGTAATGTAAGTAGACAGTGTAAGGATATGGGACATGCTGTTTCCTCACTTTGGTAGGGAAGGAGCCCCCAGAACGAGAACACAAGGCACAAGTGTTTGTCCAGTATGAGAAAAGGGCGCCCTAGTGGGAAGAGCAAGGAATTTCTTGTGAGCAAGGCCAGGAAATAATGTAAGAAACCCTAGGTGAGAAGCGACGGCGACAAGGTGGGACCCTCGTGGGAGGGCGCGAGAAATACTGTGGGAAGCCAGAGGCTGGAGGTGGGGAGCTCTCTAGGGAGCTAAAGAAAAACCGCAGTGTGAGGGCGAAGAGCACAGGGAACACCACCGTGAAGGGTAGGGCAGACGGTTATGCTGGAGCATAATTTCCCTACCTTAGGTGCCCAGCTCCACTTACCCAGGCAGAGTTCAAAGACGTAGGCATAATAAGACCAGAGCACGACGAGGACGATAACAAGCACTGGCACCCAAGAAAGTACCCGGCGGCAGCACCGCAGCGCCGCGGACAGAGCCATCTTCCAGCCCCGCCGCATCTTCAGCTCGAAGATCGACCGAGCAGGCCTGCTGGCGCTGGGTCGGAACTGTTGGGGCCGCAGCTGGGAGGCAGGAAAGCGCGTTGCGCGGTGCTCCACTGCCTACCCTGGCTGGAACCTTCTCACCGAGTTGACACCACCTGTGGGGCTGCAGGGCAGAGTGTGCCCTGGCTGGCACAATAAGCATGAGTCACGGCGAATAGGAACTGGCCGTTTGGGAGCGGAAGGTGATCCGTCAGGCAGTCGAGCCTGGGCACGCTCAGAGAGAGTGCCGGCCCTCCCCCTTTTCTCCTCTCCCACCCACTTGCTACAGCGCTAGATGCAGGGCTAGACCTCTGCAAAACTGTAAAGCGAAAGAAATTTGGGTCTGCCCATTCGCTCTTACTGCACCGAGTCCACGCTAATCTCTCTGAGCTCATTTTCTGTCTCTTTATATTTGCACCCCGCCCTCCGCCAACACACACGACAACACATGCATGGAAGTGTCAAAGCCCCACCTTAACATCTCACGACTTAAAGGTCACTCAGCTTCATCCTCCCACTGCTGCTTGAACAATATGCTTAACACGTAACGCTGCAGTCCCTGCTTGAGTAAGTCCATCGACAGGGCGCTTCCTCCTTCCTTCTCTTCTTCCCTCCCCCCTGAGTTAGCTTAATCCATTTTCAGAATAAATAAACATATTGATATAGAAAAAACAAATGCGGGAGGCGTTAATTCCATGATAGGTCAGGAAAAGCTACAAAGGTAGTGATATTTAAGCTGAGCTTTAATAATTAATAAGAGTTTGCCAGGCAGATGAGAATGGAAGGAGCTTTAGACAGGAAAGAGCATTTGCAAGGGCACAGAGTAACAAAAATCCAATATGTTCTAGGAACACTGAGTATTGCTTGACAAGAGGGCGTGTGAAAAGGAGAGCCTGGTTGTAAGACTGAGAATACAGACCGAGGGCAGGGTTTGAAGGTCCTTATATGCCCACACAGGGTTTGAAGGTCCTGCAAAACAGATTATGAACAGCCATTAAAGATTTCGGGACCATGGACTTACATTATCCAAGATGTATTTTTGTAAAAGAACTGGCAGAATTTCAGAGAGGAGGATGGCCCGAAAGCAGAGAGACCAGTTAGGGAAGCAAATTAATTCAACAAATGTTTTTGCAGTGGTTGCTTTGTGTTAGGCCAAATTTAGTATAAAAGGAATGACAAAACAGAGGCCCTATCCCCAGCAAGCTCATGTTCTCATTGCTGCAATGAGTGTTCAGTGACAAAAGTACAAGTGCAGTAATAGAAGTATAACAAGCTTTTAACATTTATGGATTTGATTCTCTAATGATTTTCAAGGGTCTATGACATGAAGAAATTTGTAATTTTGCTCAGACCCATCATTGATTCACCTTCTGCATGACTGCAGTGTGGGAGCAAGGATTTCAACAAGGTTGTCTCTGTTCTTTATTCATGGTTATATACACAGTAAATTTCTGAAAGGTAGACAGGCTTTTTTTTTTTCAGATTAAGTTAGCTTCATGGTCGTATTACTAAATTGATGCTATAAAGAAGTGCAGACTCATTACAGTGGTAATATATTAATACCCCAATTAATTATTTGAGCCCTAAGGTACTGACATGGATAAATTAAATATTACTTTTTTTTCAGTTTCATCAAGACATGATTGACAAAAATTGTATATATTTAAAGTGTATAGCGTGATGGTTTGCTATACTTATACTATAATGTTTATGTGAAATGATTACCACAGTCAAGCTACTTAACACTTTCCCCACCTCACGGTTACCATTTTTTTTGACAATTTTTATTGAGATATATTTTACATGCAACATTGAGTAAGTTGAAGGTTAGAACATACTGTTTTGATATATTCATAAATGCAATATAATTGCCATTGTAGCGTTAGCTAAAACCTCTATTATATCACGTAATTATAATTTCTTCTAGTGTTGGAAAAAATTAAGGTTTAGTCTCTCAGCAAGTTTAATGTTTATACTACAGTTTTGTTGTGTATAATCACTGTACAGTGTATTAGATCTCTGGGACTTATTTATCTACTAATTGCAGGGATGTGCCCTTAAACAACATCTCTCTCATTCTCTCAATCCCTATTCCCCTGTAACCATCAGTTCATTCTCTGTTTTAAAGATTTCAGGTATTTTCCCTCTGACAGCTGTCAGTTTGTTCTCTGAATCTATGAGTCTGTTTCTATTTTGTTTGGTGCTTTATTTTGTTCATTAGATTCCACGTATAAGTAAAATTACATGGTATTTTTCTTTCTCTGACTGGCTTGTTTCACTTATAATACTCTCCAGGCCCATGAAGGGACTACAAAAAAAATCATAGACACAGACAGCAGTATGGTGATTACCAAAGGAAAAGGGGAGTGGGGGAGGCAGAAGAGGGTAAAAGTGGGAAAAATGATGTGGAAGGAGATTGATTTTGGGTGGTGAACACACAATACAATATACAGATGATGCTATAGAATTGTATACCTGAAACCTATATAATTTTATTAATCAATGTCACTCCAAACAATTCAATAAAAATTTTAAAAGATTTCAGGGGTGGTTTTTAGATTCCACATATAACAGATATCATACAGTGTATGTCTTTCTCTGACCAATTTATCTGCCTTAGCATAATATGATCAAGGTACATCCATGTTGTTTCAAACAGCAGGATTTCCTTCTATTGTGTGCTCACCACCCAAATTCTAGTCTCCTTCCTTCATCATATATTTGACCCCCTTTATTTTCTTTGCTGCTCTCCCATACCCCTTCCCTTCTGGTAACCACCATACTGTTGTCTGTAACCATTTGTTTGTTTGTTTTTGCTTATTCTTTTGTTGCTTTTTGTTTTATATCCCACATAAGAGTGAGATCATACAATTCTTGTCCTTTTCTAACTTATTTCACTTAACATAATGCTCTCAAGATCCTCCTATGTTGATGCAAATGGCAATACTTCATCTTTTTAGGGCTGAGCAGTATTCCATCATATGCAGGTACCACATCTTTTTTCGAACATCAGTCAAAGGACATTTTGGTTGTTTCCCTATTTCAGCTACTGTGAATAATGCTGCGATAAACACAGGAGTACATTATCTTTACGAATAATGTTATCAAACTTTTCAAGTAGATACCCAGAAGAGGGATTGTTGGTAGCTCTATTCTTCATTTTTTGAGGGACCTCCATACTGTTTTCTACAGTGGTTGCGCCAGTCTGCATTCCCACCAGCAGTGAATGAGGGTTCCTTTTTCTCCACATCCTCTCCAACAATTGTTATTTCTTGTCTTTTTTGTAACAGTGATTCTAAGAAGTGTGAAGTGGTATCTCATGGTGATTTTGATTTGCATTTCCCTTATACCCAGTGATGTTGAGCATCCTTTCATATATCTGTGTGTCCTTTCATATATCTGTGTGTCCTCCTTGGAAAAGTATCTATTCGGGTTCTCTGCCCATTTTTTAATTGAATCGTTTGTTGTTGTTGAATCCTTTATGTTAGAGGTATTGTTTGCAAATATTTTCTCCCATTTTGTTGGTTGCCTTTTTCTTTTGTTGATGGCTTCTTTTGCTGTGTAGAACCTTTTTAGTTTCATCTAGTACAATTTGTTTATTTTTATTTTTACATCCCTTCCTTTTGGGGTCAAGTTCACAAAAACCCACTCTGACACCAAAGAACCTAGGCTTAGTGTCTATGTTTTCTTCTATGTATTTTATTGTTTCAGGTCTTATGTTCAAGTCTTTATCCCATTTTTTTCTTTATCCCATTTTAAGTTAATATTTGTGTATGGTGTCAGAAGACTAGTTTCATTCTTTTGCATGTGGCTTTTCAATTCTCCCAGCACCATTTATTGAAGAACCTTTTCTTTCTCCATTGTTTTTGGCTCCTTGGTCCTGATTATGTTTCTGCTCTTCCTCCAATATCATACTGTTTTGATTATTGTACCTTCTTAATATATAGATACTTTGAAGTCAGAGATTGTGATACTTCTGGCTTTGTTCTTTTTTTTTTTTTTTTCAGGATTGATATAGCTATTTAGGGTCTTTTATGGCTCCAAACCAATTTGAAATTTTTCTTCTATTTCTGTGAAAAATGCCATTGGGAGCTTGATAGAGAGTGCATTCAATCATGTATTGCTTTAGGTAATAAGGCCATTTTAACAATGTTAATTCCACCGATACATGAACATGGGCTATCTTTCCATTTCTTTATGTTTTCTTCAATTTCTTTCAGCAATGTCTTATAGTTTTTAGTGTATAGGTCCTTCATCTCCTTTGTGAAGTTTATTACTAGATATTTTCTTTTTTGTTGTGATTGTAAATGGGATCGTTTTCTTCAATTCTCTTTCTGATGTTTCATTTGTAGTGTATAGTAATGCAACAGATTTTTGCACATTGGTTTCAGATCCTGCAACCTTAATTTATTTGTTTATTGTTTCTAATATTTTTGTGGAGTCTTTACGGTTTTGTAGACATCCTTGCTAAATGACAGTGTTACTTCTTTATTCCAAATTTGGATGACATTTTATTTTATTTTATTTTATTTTATTTTATTTTATTTTATTTTTTATTTTATTTTATTCTATTTTATTATTTTATTTTTGCCTGGTTGCTCTGGTTAGGACTTCCTGTACTATGTTGAATAACAGTGGTGAGAGTGTACATCTGTGTCTTGTTCCTGATCTTAGAAGACAAACTTTTGGTATTTTCACCATTGAGTATTTTAGTTAAGGGTTTGTCATATCTGGCCTTTATTTTGTTGGAGAAACCATAAATGGATACTGTATTTGCCAAATGGCTGCAGGTCAAAACTATGGGCAGCAGATCAAACTAGAGAGGAAGTTATCAATACAGGTAGAAAAGAAATAGTGTGGGTTTAGTGAAAATAGATCAAAGGGATCAGCTTTTAGAGATGCCACTAGAGATAGGTTCGCTAGAATTTGACTGAAGTGTGTGGGCACGCATTTGTGTATGTTTGTTGTGGGGTTGGGGGGAGGGAGGGTCTCTGTTCTAAGAAAAAAAAAGATAGAGGAACATAGTACAAAAAAGGGTAGAGGAGAACATACTCTCAGTTTCTTTCATTTATAGTTGAAATGACCACTAAATTCCTTGATGCAGAAAAAGTTCTAGAAATTTTCTCTGGAGCTGGTTTTCCAAGGCCTGTATTTATTAGGTAGCATTGCCCCTAGTGTCTACATGGCACTATGATACAATAAAGGTTATGAGGGTTACTTGATCAGGGCTGAAAATGGTATAGAGATTATATTGCCCAGCTTTTCCTTCTTTATTAAAACTGATATTGGTGACCAAACATCCTCTCATCAGAAATACATTGGTATAGTCTACTCTTTGAGAAAGGCTGTCAGGGACCTGGTGGGTTTTTTCCTTGTGAGATCAGTTCATGTAAACCTGAAGCATAACATAGCATTATCCACTTTCAAGGAACTGTCTTAAGTTCTACCACAACTACATGGTCATGGACTAAGAATAACACCTTAAGAAGTTTGAGGGTCACTTTTTATGGGTGGTCATGTGCATACTGAATTCATGGCCTTTCCCTCTCAGACCAGTTGCTTCCTTCTTACTTAGCTCTGTGCAGATATGAAAGCAGAAAGAATATGGCAAGTCAGGATACAACCCTTGCTATGCAAAGTACCACCCCTATAATATAAAAGGCTGTGTATCTGTCCATTCTCCTTCAGAAGATGACCATAAATGTCAACCATGGGGTTTTATTTTCCACCTTGTACACACACTGTGTCAGGTAAGCCCATAGTCCTCCATTACACCCTATCAGGGGAGATTGGACTATCTTTTGCAATGAACCTCAAGGAGCCAGAAATGGCAGACAACCATGGGTTGGGTATACATGAGGGGGACCAAGTTTAAAGTATAAATAAAAAGAGTATAATGAGGCAGGTGGTGTGAACTTTGTTTTGTTCTCAGTCACCAATTATTTTGGCATAGTACAATTAGAATAAGCAGTGACTAGTTGTGATAGTGCCATTATGTTTGTTGCAGATTGACTATGAATAAGCACGGATTTCATGGCTTTGTCACCCAGAAGACTGCTGGTTTCTGACTCTGCTTGAAAATTTCCTGAAGAAGTCATATATTCTTCGACACAGGGGAGTAGAAAGTAGAATTGCCCTTCCTACTTCCTTTTTCCTGTTCTCACTGTTTCCTTCTCTTTTCTCCCTCTTTCCTGAACCTAGTCCTATCAACCTTGTAACACTATCACTGGTATAATCTAGAATAGCATGTAAACTGGAAAGAGCTCTACAACAGCAGTTATGGAAAAAAATCCCTCTATAGCAGAAGTTGTGGCTTTACAAGTATCTGAATGGGTTGGGGAACATTGCTTAATATGGCTGATCTTACTTACCAACATCTGGTGAGGCCTTTGGGATGAGGTCCAAACTGAGTATGGTTTGAATGTAGGGGAAGATGATTTCAAGTATAAATATTTGAGTTTGAGTCTTGATTCATTAGGAATATCAGTTTTGGAGCCAGATTTTAGGGTTTTAATCCAAGCTCCACCACTTATACCAACTATGACATCTTCGGAACACTGTTTAACCTCTCTGGGCCTTAGTTTCATTATCTTTAAAATGGAGATAAAATAGTAATTTGTTATTATTAAGTGAGTTAACATATACAAAGTTCTTAGAAAAGTATATGGTAGTAATGTTTCTATACAGAGAAATGATAGGAGAATAGGAAAACCTTTCTATAGATAGAGTTTCTCTGAAGTACTATTGAAGATACAGGTTAGAGCTAGAAAACAGAGAGAAAGTTGTTTTAAGATAAGATATTTCAGCCCTCGCTGGTGTGGCTCAGTGGATTGAGTACTGGCCTACAAACCAAAGGGTCGCTGGTTCAATTCCCAGTCAGGGTACATGCCTGGGTTGTGGGCCAGGACTCCATTAGGGGGTGTGTGAGAGGCAACCGCACATTGATATTTCTCTCCCTCTCTTTCTACCTTCCCCGCTGTCTAAAAATAAAATAAGTAAAGTCTTTAAAAAAAAAAAGATAAGGTATCTCGGGTGAGAGGAAATAAAGTGTGTTCTAGGTAATGCTGGTGGTATTTAGAGACGAAGTATGTAATTTGCAGTCTTTTTTTTTTTTTAATGATTTAGAACAAAGGGTAATTTAGACACCTTATTTTTTATTTTACCTGTTAACAAAAATTTGTACAATTAATGTTTTTGTCATGATTTTTACTGCTGCCTTTTTTTCCCAAACATCAATGTGCGGATGCCTCTTGCACACCCCCTATTGGGGACCTGGCCCGCAACCCAGGCATGTGCCCTGACTGGGAACCTGCAACCTTCCAGTTCCCAGAGTGCGCTCAATCCATTGAGCCACACCAGCCAGGGCTTGGTCATGATTTTTTTTTAATTAAATTTATTTTTAATTACAATTTATATTCAATATTATTTTATATTAGTTTCAGGTGTACAGCATACTGGTCAGACAATTACATAATTTACAAAGTGATCCCCTCAGTAAGTGTAGTGCCCACCTGGCACCATACACAGCTATTACAATATTATTGACTATATTCCCTAGGGCGTACTTTACATCCCTGTGACTATTTTGTAACTACCAATTTGTACTTCTTAATCCCTCCACCTTTTTCACCCAACCCCTCATCCCCACTTCCATATGGCAACAGTTTGTTCTCTGTATCTATGAGTATGTTTCTGTGTTCTTTATTCCTTTTATTCTTTAGATTCCACATATAACTAAAATCATATGGCATTTGTCTTTCTCCCTTTGACTTATTTCCCTTAGCATAATACCCTCTAGGTTCATCTTGTTGTAGTCAAACCTTGATTGCTATTGGCGCATCAATGGGAGAAATTGCCACACACCGCTGGCCAATCATCAGCAAGAACTGTCTGTGAAAACCAACCACCAACCTCTGACCACTGTGGAGGATCGGCTGTGCTGGGGTCCACCCCACTGAGCAGGACTTACTTCAGCTGGACTCTGGTGCCTGCTGAGTCTGCGCCTTGAGGGTGCTGCTTGTGGAGGTGGTTCGGTGGCAATTATTCGACATGGTCTAAAACTGTCTATGGGGTGTCCTGGCTCTGGGGCCTCCAGGGAGGTGCAGGCCAAGGTTAGCTGCAGCCTGTCTTCTGCCTGGGGCCACCCAGGATGAACTACAAAGCGATCTGCAGGTGGCTGCTACTTGTGCTGGGCTTGGAGGTGCCCAGGTGGGGCCAAGCGGTGAACCAAGGCCAGCTGCTGCTAGTTCTGGGCCTGAGACCACTAAGTGAGAGATAATGAGGCACTTTGAGGCCAGATGCCGCTTGTTTGAGAGATTTTAGGAAAATCTGAAACATGAGCCCAGACAGGCTGTTCGTATGAAAAAACCACTGGCGACAGCTTAGGTGGGCCTGAAAGTTGGGTGGGGCAGGGCCTCAGGGAATCACCAGGGTTGGGCAAACAATGTGAGCCAGGTTGATGGAGTCTCTGTTCGAGGGAGGGCTCAGGAAAAAAAATGGCCTCTACCAGCACTTCTAACTGGGGGAAAGCTGCCCCTCCAGTTCTCATCGTGATGCCAGATACTTCAGTTCCTCCCCGCATGTCCCTGGTGCCTTTCAATCTGCTGCCCCAGTGCCGGAGCTCAGAGGGAGTGAGTCCATGGAAGTCTGCATGTGGGCCCTTTAGGAGGAACTTCCTGGGACTCCAGGAACCCTCAGTCTAATTCGGCCACAATACCCACTGTTTTTACAGCAAGAAGTTATGGGGACTTGTCTTCCCAGCACTGGAATCCTGGACTGGGGGGTGCCTGTTGTGGGGCTGGTACCCCTACTCCCTATGGAGACCTCCACAACCAAGGTATCACTCCCAATTTTTATCTACCACATGTGGCTTGTGGGACCAGCCTGTTCCTTGTCTCCACCCCTCCTACTAGTCTCAATGTGCCTATTTCTTTATATACTTATTTGTAAGATTTCCATTCAGCTAGATCTCAGGTAGTTTTGAATGGTGGTTGTTCTGTAGTTTAGTTGTAATTTTGGGGTGGTTGTGCAAGGATCTGAGTACTCCATTTACCTCCACCGCCATTTTGACCAAAAGCCCTCTAATGCATGCATTTAATGCCATACATTTTTCTCTAATTAGGGCTCTAGCTGCATAACACAAATTTTGATATCTCATATTTTCATTTTAATTTAGTTGGAAATATTTAATTTCCTTGGAGACTTCCTCTATCACGCATGTGTTTAGTCTAATTTCCAAATCTGTGGAGGTTTTCCAGAAGTGTTTATATTATTGATCCTAGTTTAATTATGTTACTGCTAGAGAATATACTTTGTATAATTTTTATTCTTTTATGTTTGTTAAGATTTGTTTTGTGGTTCAGGATAAGATCTATTTTGGTAAATGTTTTATGGGTACTTGAGAAGAATATGTATTCTGCGGTTGCTGGGAGGCTGTTCTTTAACGGTCAGTTAGGCCACATTGGTTGACTTTTGAAGGATATTTTCACTTGATATACAATACTAGGATAATAGTTCTTTTTAAGTGTTGAAAGAAAAAAAAAGCTTTTTTGCTTGTATGGTTTCTTGCTTGTATGGTTTCAAGAAACGTCTACTGTAATTTTATCCTTCTTCCTCTGTAAGCAATATGCCCTGACCCTTAGCTGACTACAAGATTTTCTTCTTGCTATCAGTTTTTAGCAGTGTGACTGTGATGTGCTATGTGTGTATATGTTTTTATTTTGTTTTGTTTTGTTTTGTATTTATCCTGCTTGGTGTTCCCTGAAATTCTTCAGTCAATAGTATTTGTTAGTAATTTTGGGAAATCTCGGCTATTATTTTTTCATATTATCTTTCTGTTTTGTTCCCTCTTCGACTTACAGGATTCCAATGATGTATATTAAGCCATTTGTTATTGTTCCACAGTACTTGCATATTCTGTACTATTTTCCTACTCTTTCCTCTTAGTATTTCAGCTTGCATATTTTCTATTGACTCCCCTTTAAGATTAGTGACTTTTTTCTCAACTGTAGTGAGTATACTAATGAGCCAATCAAAGACAATCTAATTTCTATTTTTATGTTTTATATTTCTGGCATCTCTATCTTAGTCTCTCTTATGCTCTTTTCTCTAATAAAAGAACTGATATAATCTTGCATGGTTTCTACTTTTTCCAATAGAACTTTTAACATATTCATACCCCTCCTCTAAATCTAAAAGCCACTAGGGAGGCTTTTCAAGGTTTCCCAAGCTCAGCATATTATACATGCTCAGCCAGATAATTCTGTTGTAAGGTGCTGTTTCATGCCTTTTAAGATGTTTAGCTTTGTCCTCTGCCTAATAGATGACAGTAGCACATCTTATGACAATTATAAATAGCTCCAGACATTGCCAAATGTTCCCTGTGGGCAAAACTGCCCTCCTTTGAGAACCACTGCTTAAACTTATTACTCACAGTTGTTTTAAATGCCCTATCCAAAAGCTCTAACAGCCATGTTATATCTGAGTATGCTTCAAATGATTTCTTTGTCTCTTCCACCTGTGCTTTCTCATGCTTTCTGTTATGCCACATAGTTTTTTATTGTTGTTGTTAAAAAATGAACATGTATAGAATAGTATGTACTGAGAGAAATTATTTACACTTTAAGATTAGTATGCTTGTTCTTCTTCTGGGCATTAAGTGAGGATGTTTGGATTGATCTTGTTAGGAGTTAAACTAGGTATGAAATTTACTTAGTTGCTATGGTTGCCAGAGTTGGAATTTGTTGCTATGGTTATCAGACTTGGATTTTGTTGTTGCTATGGGCACAAGAGATTTCAAAATCTTCTAGTAATACCTTGTTTTTGTATCTTCTCTTGACTTTGGATTTTTTCTTTTTTGTTCCACATAGTCTGTCTCTTGACATTTTTCCAGATGTACTCCACTATAATATTTATTTGAGGTTTGTTAGCCTGCTGAGGAGATGGGTGAAAGTGACATTCTCTGATGGCCCTTCTAGGCCTCAATTTTAGGCAAATGTTTTAAACTAGGATTTTCAGGTATGCTCTTCACAAGCATTCATACACCTCCTCCAAATCTAAAAGCCACTAGGGAGATAAATATGGGCACACAGTTGGTGGTGCTCTCCATTACCCTTAGTTGATTGTAATAATGAGTTTCCACTAGGGCACTACACTAAAGAAAAAGTCTTTTGGTGCTGCCTGGTGTGGCTCAGTTAGTTGGGTGTCATTCCACAAACCAAAAGGTTGCTGATTCGATTCCCGGTCAGGGCACATGCCCGGGCTGCGGGCCATGCCCCTGGTTTGGGGGTGTGTGAGAGGCAACTGATCAATGTTTCTCTCCCTGTCTTTCTCCCTCCTTTCTCCCTCTTTAAAAATAAATAAATAAAATCTATTTTTTTAAGATAAAGTCTTTTGTTCTATAATGTGGAGAGATGGTAGGAGGAATTTGGTCTAAGTTGATTTTGGCAATGACTCTTGTTCATTTACTCCAGCCAGAAACAGGGGGAAACTTTCTTTGAATTCTCTTAAATCATATCTATGGGGTTTCTAAGGAAAAAAGTCCTGCAAAGGGGTGAAAACACGTTTGTGCCTGAGGCTTCCAGGGACTTCATGCTCTTATGCTAGTACACAATTGCCCTTTAGCAGTTGGCTAAATATTTCTAGTTTAATCTTCCTACAGTTTATATGGCATTCATGACATCTGAGTAAACAATGATCAAGTTCTGTTTTTCTCTGAAGGTAACTCTCTCTCTACAGATTTCAGGTCAGTTGCCTGCCCTTAGTTCAATTCACTGATAGGCTCAAGAAAAGTTGTTAATTTACATTTTGTCCAGCAATTTTTCTGTTGTATGGTTCTCTTCACATCTCTACATATTCCAGCTGAGAACTGAAACTACTGTTCATAAGCTTTTAAAGAGATTTAAATAATAAAATTATGTTATATGTTTATCCATGCAATTATTTTTGCAGACATTTGTTCCTTTGTGTTGAAAAATATTTCCACATAGTATCATTTTCCTAATGTCTGAAAAAGTTCATTTACTTTTTTCTAAATATATTTTATTGAATTAATTGGGGTGACATTGGTTAATAATGTTATATAGGTTTCGGCCCTGGCTGGTGTGGCTCAGTGGGCTGAGCACCAACCTGCAAACTGAAAGGTCACCGGCTCGATTCCTAGTCAGGGCACATGCCTGGGTTGCAGGTCAGGTCCCCAGTTTGGGATGTGCAAGAGGCAACTGATCGATGTTTCTCTCACACATCAGTGTTTCTCTTTCTCCCTCCCTTCCCCCTCTCTAAAAAATAAAGTATTTTTTTTAATTATATAGGTTTTAGGCATACAATTCTATAATATAGCATCTGTATATTATATTGTGTGTTCATCACCCCAAGTCAAATCTCCTTCCGTCACCATTTATCCCCCCATACCCTTTTCTACCTTCACTACCCCCCTTTCTCTCTGGTAATCACCATACTGTTGTCTGTGTCTCTGAGTTTTTTTAATCCCTTCACCTATTTCACTCAGCCCCTCAACCCCCCTCCCCTCTGACAGCTGTCAATCTGTCCTCTGAATATGTGTTTCTATTTTGTTTATTTCATTCTTTAGATTCTACATATAAGTAAAATTATATGGTATTTGTCCTTCTGACTATTTGTGATTTGGATCTGCTGCTAATGTATGCCTGAAAAAGTCTTCATTTCACCTTTATCTTTTTTAGGGTATTTTTCCTGGATATAGAATTCTAGGCTGACAGTTTTTATTTTTGAGTACTTGTATTAGTCAGGTAATACAGAGAAAAAGAACCAATACCATGTGTGATAGATAGATGGATAGATAATTTTAAGAATTTGATTTGTTGCTGGTTACACTATCATTGCTCCTTTCTGCCCAGCAGAAGTTAGTCTTTGTTCTAAATCCATCAACTGTTTGGATAAGATCCACCACATTATGGAGGGCACTCAACGTTTACCAATTTACTCAACGTTTACTCAATTTAAATGTTAATATTAACCAAAAATACCCTCACAGAAACATCTAGAGTAATGTTTGATCAAATGCCTGGGTATCATGGCCAAACCAAATTGACATATAAAATTAAACATCACAGCACTTTAAAAATATTGATGCACTATCTTCTTGTTTGCATTGTTCACAATGAAATATCTACTGTCCTCTTTATATTTATTCCTCTGGATATAACACACCTTTTTCCTCTGTGTGCTTTTACATGCTTTTCACTTGTTTTGAACAATACGATTGTAACATGCCTTTGCTTATATTTCTTCATGTTTTTGTGCTTGGGATTTGTTGAGCTTCTCTGATCTATTTTTATCAAATTTGAAAGAATTTGGCCATTATTATTCAAATATATTTCTTCCTTTCCTTATCTCTTCCTTATAGGACTACAATTGCATGCATATTAGGTCTCTTGAAGTTTTACCCCAGCTTAGTGATGCTTTGTTCTATTCAAACAAATTTTCCTCTGTATTTTACTTCAGATCATTTCCAATACTGTGTCATCGAGTTCACTTGTCTTTTCTTCTTCAATGCCTAGTGTATTGTTACTGCCATCTAATATATTTTTCATCTCGATCATTGTAGTTTTCATCTCTAGTCGTGGTTGTTTGGTTGTTTTTTTGTTTGTTTTTTTTTTAGATTTAATTTATTTATTTTAGAGAGGGAGAGAGAGAAAAAGAGAGGGTGAGAAAAATCTGTGTAGTTGCCTCTAAAGTGCTGCCTACTAGAGACCTGACCTGCATCCCAGGCCTGTGCACTGATAGGGAATCAAACTGGTGACCCTTTGGTTCCCAGGCTGGTGCTCAGTCAGTCCACTGAGCCACACAAGCCAGGGCATCATCTCTAGTAGTTTTAATTGATTTTTTAAAGTAATATTATTTAGCTCTATTAAACTTTTTGAACATATAGAATAGAATTAAAATAACTTTAATATCTTTGTCTGCTAACTCTTAAATCGGTATCAGTTCTAATCAGTTTCAACTGACTGACTTTTTATAATGGGTCATTTTTCGTGCTTCTTTGCCTGAATGGTATTTTGTTATTGGATGACTGATATTGTGGCTATTATCATTTTAATGCTGATTTTATTTCTCTAAATATTAGTAAGCACTGTTCTGTAAAGTGGCTAAGTTACAGGAAAGCCTTTCTGGTTTTGTTTTTATTTGTTAGGTAGGACTACAGCACTGTTTAATCTAGGAATAAGTTACAGGAAAGCCTTTCTGGTTTTGTTTTTATTTGTTAGGTAGGACTACAGCACTGTTTAATCTAGGAATAATTATTCCTCACTTCTGAGTCAAGGCCTTCTGAGTATTTTACCTACTACCCCATGAACTATGTGATTTTTCAGTCTAGATGCTTGGAAGAGACACTATGTCTGAAGGACTGCTGGTTACTCTCTGACCTTATTTTTTACGTGGTTCTTCTTTCTGCTTTTGGTACTTTCTTCAATGTAAGTATTGATCAGCAATCTGCTACATACTTGAGTGGACCCTTTGTTCATATCTGCTATCCTTCCTCTGTGTAACTACTCTGTCCTCTTCTTTACTCTGTCCTGCAAACCCTGCTTACCTTGGTTTCCCCTGACTCTCAGCTACATTTCTTAAATTCTGGGAGATGCTGTGGCATGGTATAGATCACCATTACTACAGTGAGGCTTGCAAACTTTCTCAGAAAAATAAGTTGACATAATTATAGGTCTCCCATTGCTTCATGAGTCTCACATTTCACTGTATTTCACTGCCTGATTTCTTTTTAAATTATCATTTCACATATTTTGTCTACTTTTAAAAGAATTGTCTCAGTAAAGCAGATAAATCTGGCCTCTAGTACTCCATTTTGACCAGAAACACAAAACTTATATATGCATTACTTGTATATGTTAGAATTGGTATATTAAAAAAAAAAGTGTAAACAACTGGATCTGACCACAGCAGTGGTACTAGCAGAGCCTGGTGGGTCACCACATTTACCATAATCTTCCCACAAAAGTGCTGTCAAAATAAAGGAGAACAGTACCACCCATCTTTTGGCCACCAACAGTGAGGAAATCTACCAGCAGCAGTGAAAATAGAACTCAGGCCTTTCTCCAGCTCTGAGAACTGGAAGCAGTGGGCTAATCTGCCCAAAGCAAGTGTCAACAGAACAATCAGACAAGCCAACTAATCCACCAGAAGCAGTAGGCCCCCCTATTAGTATCAAGTGTGCCAATACGCCTGGAATCTCTCAGCCCTCCATCCAGTGTGACAGAGCAACTGAGATCCAGTAATTCCAGGCCTTCCATGAAATGACAGAAGATGATCTAAGCCAAATATCTCCTGGATTTCCACCCAATGACAGAAGAGAACTAGGTCCACCAACTCCAGGCCCTCTACTTAGAGGTAGAAAGTAAATCAAGCAAATAGTTTCTTGAATCTCTAGCTACCCAGAACCTGCAACTCTTACTTCCCCTCTGTGGAAGAGGATGGTCAAGATAGATGTTTCCATTAATTGGTGCCACTAGTCGAGATAGAGTGGTGAACTCACTAGCATTGTGTGGATGTAGAATGGTTCAGGGGAAATGCTCTGTGTCCAGTGGGTTTAATATCCTCTATTCCTTACATAATGACACTACTGACCTAGGGAAAAACTGTCAATACCCACAGGTGTCACTAGCATAGATATAACAAGAAGTCAGGCAAAACCATAAGAATGAAATAAAGTGGAATAGCATTGCCAAGGCTCAGAAAACTTAATCATTATAAGTACAGCCCACAAAAAAAGGCAAGAACTAACCCACCTGAAACTAGGTGAGTGACATGGAACAGATTTTTGCTCACAGTCCTCAGAAGAAACCAACCCTGCCAGTAACTTAATGTTGAATTTCTAAGTTTGAGAACTGTAAGACAATAAATATATTTTGTTTAAATTACCCAATTTGTGGTGCTTTATTATGGCAACCCTAGCAAATTAATACACAACTTGAATAAGAAAAGATAATCAACTCTTGCTAACAACAACACAGAATGGATGTTAGAATTATCTGACAAAGATTTTTTATAAACAGATTTATTGATATTTTAAATTAATGCCTTAAAAGAAAACCTTATATATGCATAGTCAACTACCACCCCCATTCAAACCCATGCCTAAAAGGACACAAATCTACTTTCTGTCTTTATAAATTTACCTATTATAGACAGTTAATATAAATGAAATCATTTTAATATCTCACGTTTTGTAATTGGCTTTTTTCACATAGAATATTTTACAAGCATCCCTCAATCCACTGAGTCACACCAGTCAGGGCTCCATGGCATATTTCACAGATGTAGAATATCCCAAAAATTTATATGGGACCAAAAAAGACCCCAAGGAGCCTCAGCAATCTTGAGAAAGAAGAACAAAGTTGGAGGTGTCACAATACCTGATATCAAACTATACAACAAGGCTATTCTTATCAAAACAGCCTGGTACTGGCATAAGAACAGGTATATAGATCAATGGAACAGAACAGAGAGCCCAGAAAGAAACCCATTTTTTATGGTCAATTAATATTTGACAAAGGAGGCAAGAGCATATAATGGAGTAAAGGCAGTCTCTTCAGTGAATGCTGTTAGGTTCTGACTGGTTGCTCAGTTGGTTGGAGTATCATCCCATACACCAAAAGTTCTCAGGTTTGAGTCTTCATCAGGGTACATACCTAAGTTGCAGGTTTGATCCCCAGTCAGGGCTCATATGGAAGGCAACCAATCAATCTTTCTCCTTCACATTTTTTCTGATCTTTCTCCCTCTGTCTCCCCTCCTCTCTCTCTAAAATCAATAAATATTCTCAGGTGAGCATTTTTTAAATAAATAAAAATAAATGGTGTTGGGAAATGAGTACACACAAAAAAGAAAAAAACTGGACCACCAACTTGCACCATACACAAGGATAAACTCAAAATGGATAAAAGACTTAAATTTAAGTCATGAAACCATAAATATCCTAGAAGGAAGCATAAGCAGTCAAGTCTCAGACATCTCTTGTAGCAATATTTTTGCTGACATATCTCCCATGGCAAGGGAAACAAAGGAATAAATGGACAAATGGAACTACATCAAACTAAAAAGTTTCTGCACAGCAAAACAAAAACAAAAACAAAAACCATCAACAAAATGAAAAGGGAATCTGTTGTATGGGAGAACATAATTGTCAATGATACATTTGATAATGGGTTCATTTTCAAAATATCCTTTAAAACTTATGCAACTCAATACCAGAAAGGCAAACAATCCAATTTTAAAAATGGCCAAAGGACCTGAATAGACAGTTCTCCAAAGAGGATATGTAGATGGCCAATCAACATATGAAAAGATGCTCAATGTCACTAATTATCAGAGATGATGTCAAAATGGCTCACCAATAAATTAAGAAACAACAAGTATTGGTGAGGATGTGGAGAAAAGGGATCCCCAGTGCACTGTTGGTACAAATGCAGACTGGTACAGCCACTATGAAAACAGTATGGAATTCCCTCAAAAACTTCAAAATGGAACTGCCTTTTGACCCAGTGATCCTACTTCTGGGAGTATCCTTTAAAAATCTTGAAACACCAGTTTGAAAGAATATATGCACCAGTATGTTCATGGCAGCATTATTTACAAGAGCCGAAATCTGAAAACAGCCTAAGTGTTCATCAGTGGACATGTGGTACATTTACGCAATGGAATACTATGTGGCGGTAAAAAAGAAGGAATCTTACCTTTTGTGACAGTGTGGATGGACCTAGAGATTATTATGTTGAGTGAAATAAGCCAGTCAGACAAAGACAAATACCATAATGATCTCACTTATATGTAGAATCTAATGAACAAAATAAACTTAAAAACAGATGAGTGGACTGACAGCTGTCATGAGGGAGGGGTACGGGGGGAGTGGATGAAAGAAGGTGAAGGAATTAGCCAAAGAACATATATACATGACCCATAAACACAGGTCATTATTGTGATAACGGCCAGAGGGAAGGGGGGCGGGGCCTGAGTGATGTGGTGAAGGAGGAGAAAATGCGGACATCTGTAATAGTGTCAATAATAACAATGAAGTTTTTTAAAAAAGCTTTTCCACACATTCTGAAAATGAAAGACTTCACCAACACAAGAGCTACATAAAAGAAATATAAAAAGGTGCTAGTTTACCATAAACAAAAAGACAAAAGGATACTAAAGTATGAGTAGGATTACTAACAGACAGTCAGAAGCTGAAAATTGTAAGTATTGTTCAGAATAGGATATTAAACACTTTAATATAACATAAAGGATAAAAATGTAAAAAGTATTTAAAAAGAAGACAATAGCTACTATAATTTGGAAATGAATGCACAGCATGAAAAGTTATTTGTTGACAGAAAAGAACATGAATAAAAGGGGATAAAGGACTAAACTTGCACAGGTAATGGAAATAAAATGTAATCAGAAGAAAAATGACTATTGTACATAGAAAACTTTTTGCATAAACATAATGGTAACTACAAAACAAAAATATATAACTGACATACATAACATAAAAAGAGGAAAGAGTGGAAAAATATATATTATCACCTAACCAAAATAACAGAAAAAAAGGGGAAAGAGAAATAATTTAGACACAAATCTACAAGAAAGCAAAAGAAAAATTGCTATAGGAATTCTTCATAAAACAATAATCACCCTGACTATAAATAAACTGAACTTACCAATTAAAAGTCACAGAGTAGGAGGATGGATTAAAAACCAAAACCAAACTATATACTGCCATTAAGAGACACACCACAGCTGTAAAGTTAAACAGACTCAAAATCAAATTGGTAGAAAATGATATGTAAAGCAAATGACATCCAGAGAAAAGCAGGTATAGCCATACTAATGTCTGACAAAATAGAGTTCAAAATAAAAACAATAACAAGAGACAAACATGGACATTCTTAAATGATAAAGGTGACAATATATCAAGAAAACCTAACATGTTTTAATACATATGCACCCAACCTGGGAGCAGCAAAATATATAAAGCAACTACTCACAGAACTAAAGGGAGAAACTGACAAAAACACAATTATAGTAGGGGATCTAAATACCCTATTGACAGCTATGAATAGGTCATCTAAACAGGAAACAAATTTAAAAATCAGCTTTAAATGACCCATTACACCAAATGGACATAATTTATATTCACATAGCCTTTCATCTAGATTATACATTCTTCTCATGTTTACATAGAACATCTCAAGTATAGGATAGATTATATGTTGGGGCACAAAACTAACCTCAACAAATTTTAAAGATGGAAATCATACCAAACATATTCTCTAACCACAGTGCTTTGAAATTTGATATCAACGGCAAAAAAGAAAGGTGGAAAAACTACAAATATGTGGAGATTAAACAACATACTACTAAAAAACAACTGGGTCAAAGAAGAAATAGATCAAAAGACACATAGAGGCAAATGAGAATAACAATATGACATATGAAAACTTCTGGGATACAGCAAAAGCACTAAAGAAAGGGAAGTTTATATCATTACCAGCCTATCTCAAGAAACAAGAAAAATCCCAAGTAAATGATCTAACTTTACATCTTAAAAAGCTAGTAAAAGGGGGACTTCTAGCCAAGATGGAGGCATAAGTAGACATGCTTTGACTCCTCACACATCCATAACAATGATGAAAACTAACCTCAAAACTAAAAACAATCAGAACTGCCAGAAAAATCAGACTGTATAGAAGTGTGACAAACAAGGATTTAAAGAAGTGCTCATCCAGATGGGTAGCAGGGGTGGAGACCGAGAGCCAGTGTGGAGAGGACACGTCCAGTGTGGAGTTGCCACGTCTAGTGTGGCAACAGAGGCAAGGCAGCAGCAGCTGCAGCCAGCAGAACAGGCAGTCCCATATTCACATGTGGCTGATAAAACTGGGAGCAACACTTGGGGAGTGAATGATCCCAGCCCCACCCCAGATCATGTAGCCCAGGATACCAGAGGTGAGAAATAAAGCCTCATAACTTCTGGCTATAAAAACCAGTGGGGGTTGGGGCAGTGGAAGAAACTGTGGGTCTCTCAGAAGAGTCTGTTTAAAGGACCTGCATAGTCCTAGAATGTACACAAACCCACCCACTCTGGGATTCAGCACCAGGGCAGCAGTTAGAAGGGCGCCAGTCACATACAGGAAGTGACTGAATGGACTGGAAATGGGCCAAGAGCCAAGCAAGTGGCATTGTTCCCTCTCCATCTGCATCCCCAAATACACTGCCACAAAGCAGTGAAGTGGGATGCCCTGTCCTGGTGAATACTTAAAGATCTGCCCCTTACAACATAACAAGCGTGCCAAGACAGGGAGTCATAGCAGCTCTACCTAATACACAGAAACAGACACAGGGAGGCTGCCAAAATAAGAAGACAAATATGGCCCAAATGAAAGAAAAGATCAAAACTCCAGAAAAAGAACTAAGCAAAACAGAGACAGCAAACCTATCAGATACAGAGTTCAAAACACTGGTAATATGGATGCTCAGATAACTCAACCACTATGGCAAATATATAAGGGAAGAAATGAAGGCTACAATAAGTGAAATAAAGATAAATCCACAGGGAACCAACAAGGAAGGGAAGGAAGCCAGGGTTCAATTCAATGATTTGGAACATAAGAAACAAATAGTCAACCAGTACAGAATGAAAAAACAAGAATCCAAAAAAATGAGGAGAGAATAATAAGACTCTGGGACATCCCCAAGTGCACAAACATCTGAATCATAGGGATGCTACAAGGAGAAGAGGTAGAGGAAGAAATTGAAAACTTATTTGGAAAAAAAAAAAGAAAACTTCCCTAATTTGGCAAAGGAAATAGACATACAAGTACAGGAAGCACAGAGAGTCCCGAACAAGTTGGACCCAAACATGACCACACCAAGATACATCATAATTAAAATGTCAAAACTTAAACATAAAGATAGAATCTTAAAAGTAGCAAGAGAAGAGAGTTACCTACAAAAGAGTTCCCATAAGACTATCAGCTGGTTTCTCAAAAGAAACTGCAGGCAAGAAGGGACTGGCAAGAAGTATTCAAAGTGATGAAAAGCAAGGACCTACCACCTAGATTACTCTATCCAGCAAAGCTATCATTTAGAATGGCAGGGCATATAAAGAGCTTCTCAGACAAGGTAAAGCTAAAGGAGTTCATCATCACCAAGCTATTGTTACATGAAATGTTAAAGGGACTTATTTAAGAAAAAAAAATCAAAACTATGAACAGTAAAATGACAACAAAACCACAACTATCAACAACTGAATCTAAAAAAAACAAAAACAAAAACAAAAACAAACTAAGCAAACAACTAGAACAGGAATAGAATCGCAGAAATAGAGATCACATGGAGGGTTATCAGTGGGGAGGGGGAACAGGGAGAATGGAGGAAAAGGTACAGGGATTAAGAAGCATAATTGGTAGGTAGAAAACAGACAGGGAACATTAAGAATAGTATAGGAAATGGAGAAGCCAAAGAACTTATACGCATGACCCATGGACATGAACTAAGGGGCGGGGGTGATTGTTAGAGGGAAGGAGGGTACCAGGCAGAGGGGGGCAAAGGGGAAAAAATTGGGACAACTGCAAAAGCATAATCAATAAAATATACTTTTAAAAAAGAACTAGTAAAAGAAAAACAAAGCAGCCCAAAGTCATCAGAAGAAAGAAAATAATAAAAATTAGAAAAGAATGAAATGAAATACAGAACAAAAAATAGAAAAAAATTAATGCAACAAAGAGCTGCTTATATGAAAAGGTTAATAAAACTGACAAACCTCTGGCTAGAATCACTAACAAATATAAAAGGACACAAATAAACAAAATCAGAAATAAAAAAGAACTTACAATGGACAAAACAGAAGTACAAAGGATTACAAAAATACTATAAAAGGCTATATGCCACCACATTTCATAACTTAGAATAATTGACAGGTTATTAGAAATATAAATATAGGAATCTAGACTAAATAATGAATAAATGGTGAATCTAAACAGATCATGAGTAATGAAATTAAAACAGTCATCAATGAAAACAAAGTTAAGAAAAGAAAAAGAAAATCTAAATACACACACACACACACACATACACACACCATTTTAAGGAGTAAAGGTCCTGAAACAGCTGGCTTTACCAGTGAATTGTACCAAACATTCAAAAAAAGATTTAAGACATATTCTTCTCAAGAAAAAAAAAGAAAGGAAAAAGAATTGCCCTGGCTGGTGTGGCTCAGTTGGTTGGACATCATCTCTAAAAGCAAAAGGTCGCCAGTTCAATTCCATGTCAGGGCACATGCCTGGGTTGTGGGTTCAGTTCCCAGTTGGGGTGTGTATGAGGGGCAACCAATTGATGTTTCTCTCTCACATCAATGTTTCCCTCTCTTTTTCTCTCTCCCTTCTGCTCTCTCCATAAAAAAATAAATACATTTTTTAAAAAAGAAAAAAGAAAAGACATACCCTCCTCAAAGTTTTCCAAAAAATTGAAGAGGCAATAGTTATTAACCCATTTTATGACACCATCATTATCTTGATATCTAAATCTGAAAGCAAAAGAAAAAAAGGAAATTACCAAGCAATATTGCCAATGGATATAGATGCCGCAATCCTAAACAATTTACTAGCAAACTGATCAAAACAACACATTATTTAAAATATCAAATGGAGTTCATTCCAGGTGTGAAAAAATGGTTCAATGTACACAAATCAATCAAACTGATACATCACATTAACAAAGTATGAGAAAAACCATATGATCACATAAATATATGCAGAAAAAGCATGCAGCAAGATAAAACATCCATGTATGATTATAACACCCAATAAAATGGGTATAGAAGGAAAAAATTACCTCAACATGTAAAAGACCATATATGACAGTCTCTCAACTAATATCATACTCAATGGTGAAAAACTGAAAACTTTTCCTCTAAGATCAGGAACAAGACAAGTATGTCTCTCACCACTGTTATTCAACAAAGTACTGAAGTCATAGCCAGAGCAATCAGGCAAGAGAAAGAAATAAAAGATATTCAATTTGGGGATAAAAAAGTTTAATTGTCACTTTTTGCAGATGACATCATTCTAAATATAGAAACCCTAAAGATGCAACAAAAAAAACTATTAGAAACAATAAACTAGTAAGTAAAGTGGCAGGATACAAAGCTAATGTACGAAAATCCATTGCATTCCTATATAAAAACAATAAAATTTCAAAAATGAAGGAAACAATTTCATTTGCAATTGCCACAAAGCAAATAAAATACCTAGGAATAAACAATAAAAATGTGAAGAATTTATACAATGAAAACTACAAGACATTGTTCAACAAAATCTAAAAAAGACACAAAGAGCCCTGGCTGGGTTGTTCAGTCACAGTGTCACCCCAATAAGCCAACTTTGTGAGTTTGATCTTTGATCAAGGCACATAAAAGAGGAAGCCAATGGATACACGGATGGGTGGAGAAACGAATCAATGTTTCTCTCTCTCTACCTTCCTCTCTCTCTCTAAAGTCAACAAATGGAATTTTTAAAAATAAGACACAAAGAAATAGAAAGATATTTTGCATTCATGATTAGAAGAACCAACATAATTAAAATGTCCATACAACCTGAAGCAATATACAAATTTATTGCTATCCCTACTGAAATTGCAATGGCATATTTTTAAAGAAATAGAACAAGAAATCATTAAATATGTATGAAGTCACAAAAGACCTAAATAGCCAAAAGCAATCCTGAGGAAAACAGAAAAAGTCAGAAAAAGTCAGATGTATCAACTGGCTGACTTCGAATTATACTACAAAGCTACAATAACCAAAACAGTACGGTATTTCAGAAAAACAGCCAAACAGAGTAATAGAACAGAATTAAGAGGCCTGAAATAAACCAACAGGTATATGTACAACAAATATTAAATGAAGAAATTAAATAAATACAATGGAGAAAAAAGCATCTTAAATAAATGGTGTTGGGAAAAATTGGAAAGACACATGCAAAACATAAAACTAAGCTGTTATTTGTTACTATACACAAACGTTAACTGAAAATGGATTACAGTGCGAATATAAGACCTGAAATAATAAAATACAAAGAAACAAACATAGGCACTAAACTTCTAGACCATGGTCTCAGAGATTTTACAAACTTGACCCCACAGGCAAGTGTTATAAAAACAAAATTAAATGAATGAGACTACATAAAATGAAAAGGTTCTGGACAGCCAAACAAACCATTATTATACCAAAGGGGCAATCAACCAAATGGGTGAAGATATTTACAAACAATATCTCTGGTAAAGGGCTAATATCCAAGATATATAAGAAACTCATGCAACTCAACATCAAACATACAGACAATACTACGAAAATTTTTGGAAGAAAAATCAAACAGACACTTTTCACTAAAATACATACAAATGGCTAACAGATATATGAAAAGGTATTCAACTTTTCTAGCTATACAGAAAAATGGAAATCAAACCCACAAATAGATAACAAATCATGCATGTTAGAATGGTTATTATAAAAAAAAAATTTAGGCAGGATGTGGAGAAAAAGAGGCCTCATACTGATGGTTGGAGTAGAAATTGGTGTAACCACTATGGAAAACAATGTATAAATTTTTCAAAAAATTAAGAATAAAGCTACCATATAACTGTTTTGTAATAAACAGAAAATTTTGAAAACATTTAATTATAAATATATATATATATACTCTTATGATTGTGTTCATACACAATATACATGATAGCCAAGACATAAAAACTTCCCAAAATGTTCTTCAAAGAATATTGGTTAAAAAACATGTGGTATATATACACAATGGAATAATAATCAGACTTGAGTACCTATGACATAGTGCTATTTGCAAAAACATAGATAAATTTTGAGTAATCAAGACACAAAACTGAGACAAAAAAATAACAAGAACCATATGATTTCACTAATATGAAATAAACAGCAATAAACAAATTAAACACAAAAATAGTGAAAAAATAAGACTGGTTACCAGATAAAAAGCAGAGAAGAGGAAAAAGCAGAGGGTAACGTGGGTCAAATATATGGTGACAGAAGGCGACTAGATTTTGGGTGGTGAATGCGCACGGAAATATAGAGATGATGTGTTATATTCAATAGAATTGTACTTTTGAAACATATATAATGTTATTAACCAATTGCACCACAATACATAGACCTTGGCTAGGATGATTCACTTAATAAACAAAACAGGAAAATTAAAATAAGTCGTACAGGATACTTGGCACAACGACAAGAAAAAGAAAAAGAAAAAGTCACATGCCAGAAAGTCTACAAGCCAGCTACTAATCAAAAGACGTTTAAGGGAAAAGGGGGAGCTACCAGGACGGCTGAAACAGACCTGCTTCAGCTGAGAGAGGCGATTTAAGTTCTCATTCCGAGGAGCGCTTTTTTCCGAGCACAAGGGCGGGGGCGGCGCGGTGTCAGTGCGGATGCGGCGCCGTGCTGCCATCAAGCGGCCAGAGTTTCACGGAGCCGCGCCGAAGCGCCTGGGGGGTCCTCGTCCGTGCCGCCCAGAGTAGTCCACTGAGGAGCCTGAGCCAGGCGGTGGAAAGGGGGACGCGGCAGCAGCTCGAGCCGGGAGCCCGCGAAGCAGCTAATCGGGTCGGGGGTGCCCGGGCAGTGGATTTGCGAGTGATGTTCCTTTGGGCGGGCTTTGGAAGCCGGGTCCCCGAAACCATAGCAACAGCGCGGGAAGTTCGCGGGGCGCCAGCCAGGCCCTCCAGTGACAGGAGCGCTAGGGCTGATGGGAAGTGTGTCCAGCTGTGTAGGGGCGGGAGGAACTGGGCCCGCGCCTTAGAGCCAGCCCTTCGCCCGTTTATTTTGTGGGCCCTATCTTAAACCCCCATGCTGCAGACACAGACAACAGAAGGTGTTACTGGAGGGAAAGCAGGGAGAAGGGAAATGCAAAGGGTAAAGTAACTCAAATATATGGTGACAGAGGGAGAGTAGATTTTGGATGGTTAGTACACAACAGCAACATAGAGATGAAACTGAAGGCCTTCTGGCCAAGATGGAGGTGAAGGTAAATACACTTTCCCTCCAAGCACAACCAAAAGAAGGGCAACAACAAATTTAAACACAATAAACAACCAAAACTGCTAGAAAATGGAACTGAATGGAAATCCAACAACCAAGGAGTTAAAGAAGAAACATTCTTCCCAGCCGGTAGGAGGGGCGGAAGGGACGCAGCAAGGCTATGGGCTGGTGGTCCCACATTTGCGTGCACATAAACCGGAAGGAACAATAGGGGAGCAAGACTGCGCAACCCAGGGTTCCAGTGCAGGGCCGGGGTGGGGAAGAAAGCTTCAAAGACTGGCTGTAAAAACCCGTGGGGGTTGTGGGACCCGGAGAAATTTCCAGCCTTATAGGAGAGTTCATTGCAGGAGCCCCTCCGGGTCCTAGAATGTACGCAAACCCACCCACCCAGGAGCCAGCATCAAAAGGGCCCAATTTGCTTGTGGGTAGCAGGGGAAATGACCAAAAGCCTGGGAGAGCGAACTAAGCAGCATTGTTCCCTCCCGGACCCCTCCCCCACAGAATAGCCACAAGGCAGTGACATGGGTTGCCCCACCCTGGCAAATACCTAAGGCTCCGCCCCTTACAATGTATGAGCACACCAGAGACAAAAAAATATGGCCCAAAGAACAGATCAAAGCTCCAAAAATAGAACTAACCAATGAAGAGACAGCCAACCTAACAGATGCAGAGTTCAAAACACTGGCAATCTGGATATTCACAGAAACAATTGAGTATGGTCACAAAATAGCAGAAAAAGTGAAGGCTATGCAAAGTAAAATAAAGAAAAACACATAGGAAACCAAAAGTGAAACGAAGAAAACCAGGACTTAAACCAACAATTTGGAACAGAAGGAAGAAATTAAACATTCAACCAGAATAGAATGAAGAAACAAGAATTCAAAAAAATTAGGTGAGGCTTAGGAACCACTGGGACAACTTTAAACATTCCAACATCTGAATTATAAGGGTACCAGAAGGAGAAGAGGAAGAGCAAGACATTGAAAACTTACTTGAAAAAATAATGAAGGAGAACTTCCCCAATCTGGCAAAGGAAATAGACTCCCAGGAATTTCCAGGAAGCTCAGCGAGTCCTAAAGAAGCTGGATCCAAGGAAGCACACACCAAGGTACATCGTAATTACATTGCCCAGGATTAAAGATAAGGAGAGAATCTTAAAAGCAGTAAGAGAAAAGGAGACAGTTACCTACCAAGGAGTTCCCATAAGACTATCAGCTGATTTCTCAAAAGAAACCTTACAGGCAAGAAGGGGCTGGAAAGAAGTATTCAAAGTCATGAAAAGCAAGGACCTACATGCAAGAAAACTCTTATCCTGCAAAGCTATCATTTAGAATGGAAGGGCAGATAAAGTCCTTCCCAGATAAGGTAAAGTTAAAGGAGTTCATCATCACCAAGCTCTTATTATATGAAATGTTAAGGGGACTTATCTAAGAAAAGGAAGATCAAAACTGTGAACAGTAAAATGACAACAAACTCATAGCTATCAACAACTGAACCGAAAAAAAGCAACAACAAACTAAGCAAACAGCTAGAACAGGAACAGATTCACAGAAATGGAGATCACATGGAGGGTTATCAGTGGGGAGGGATGAGGGGAGAAAGGGAGAAAAGGTACAGGGAATAAGAAGCATAAACGGTAGGTACAAAATAGGCAGGGGGATGTTAAGAACAGTATAGGAAAGGGAGAAGCCAAAGAACTTATATATATGACCTATGGACATGAACTAAGTGGGGAGGGAATGCTGGTGGAAGGGGGTTCAGGGTAGAGGAGAATAAAGGGGAGAAAAAAATTGGGACAATGGTAATTGCATAATCAATAAAATATACTTAAAAATTAAAAAATATATAGAAACAATATGTAATAGTATTGCTGTTTTGAAACTCCTGATGTTATTAACCAACATCGCCCCAATAGATTAGAAAGAAAAAAAGAATGAGTGAACGAATGGTGGTGTAGCAGACAGTTCACTACTTCTTTCTTTTGTTTTCACTACATATTAAGGTTTTTAAGCATTAAGAATGTTAATAAATGTAATTAAAATGAGGAATTAAAAATAATGGGGAAAACAACTGTGCATACAAGAAAAAGAGAATCTGTTTCCACTAATAAAAAAAATAGGCATTAGGTATAGAGATGTATTTTTGAGGGAAAGAACATTGATTTTGCCCTAAAGTGAGGCTCGTTTCAGAATGGGAAAGGAAAAAAACAAAAAAGGACAGAAATCTGAATGTACAAAGTTGTGAGAGGTTTGTGGAAAAGGGATCTTGAAAAAGGAAATTTTCTATGCGACCAAGTTGGAATAAATTTGGCACTGGCCAAGTTGCTCAGTTGGTTACAGCCAAGTCTCAGGAGGCTGCAGGTTCTTCCAGTCAGGGCACATACAAGAATCCACCAATGAATGTACCAGTTAAGTGGAACAACAAATTGGTGTTTCTCTCTCTCTCTCTCTTTCTAAAATCAATGGAATAAAAATAAATGTTTAAAAGGAAGACTGAAAAGAATTTAATCGTGTGAGAGAACTCAAATCTCGAAAGTAAGGCGATGCAAAATTAGATTAGATTTTCTCTCTCTCTGCTGTAAAGGCTACTGAAGCTGTGAAGAACTTTTCTGCCTCCAAAGAAAAGACTCCATGTTTTATCAAAGTAAGTTTCTGTGTTTATATTGTCTTAATCAGATCCTTGATTACTTAAGAAAACTGAATCACCTCAATAGTAAGACCTAAATTTTGCTAACAGTTATGGAAACTTATATATTGGTCTTTGAAATCTTTTATTGTCTCCCTGGTTAAATGGATACTTAAGTATTACTTCATAATGACCTATGATCCTGTTAGGTCAAATGGCCAAGCCTTTTGACACATTTTGACAGGCTTTCATAATTTAAATTATAAATAGAGTCTTGACCTGGGAATAACTTTGAGGTATTCCAGAGGTGCTCGTGGAACACCTCAAAAGATTTGTTTTCTCTCCTTACACAAGACAAATATTTAACTAGTTAGGCTTGTTTCTGGTGTGTTGAAATTGTGTGGGAAACACTGACAAATAAGAAACAACAATTGAGCCTTCTTTATGCTGTATTTGCGTGAGTATATGCTGTAAGTGTTCCAGAAATTATGTGAAATTCCTGGAAACCTGAGATGTCCTGCACTAGGTGCCAGTCACCCAAAACTGAGAGAGTCCCCGAAAGGACTGAACCTGAGTCTCACAATGTGGCACCTTAGGATGGAATCCCACCTGGTTTGGCAGAAATGACCCCTCATTTGCCAGCCTCTGGCCCTTCTGCTGTCCCGGTAACATGGCAACAGCCTGCTTCTGAGGCAGAGACATTAAGAAGGGTAAACGATCGCTATAAATTACATGAATAGTTGGAGTGTGGGAACCCCGAGATGGTCACTTGGTTCTTCCAGGATCCCTGGCTTTTTTTTGTTTGTTTGTCTTGTTTTTTTGGTTTTTTGCATTTCTTCATCCACCATAGTACACGTAAGCTGCACTTCATTCAACAGCCACGTAGTTTGGGTTATCAATACGTTCTCCTTCTTGTGTGTGTTTCCTGGATGAGTTGAAGCTTTCCCCTGCCACAAGGCTGATATCCTCACGGTGGCAAAGAAATTGTTTCCCACTTGGGATATACCTTCTACAATCTCTAGTGGCAGGCATACCCACTTTACTGACCAACTCATAGGAGCCTTGATGGACAGGCTGGCAAACTTCTCGGAATCATCACCAACCCTGTCACCCTCAGGTGTCCGGCAAGGTCATGAGAACTAACAGAAAAACCTGGTTTCAAGCAGAACAATTCTAATTGCACAGGACCAAAGGAACTGGTGGAAATGGTGACAATTTTCATGACTATATCATTTGTTTGAGTTTTCTGGTTTTTTAAAATCTTTTTTATTTCAGATGAAAGGAAGCTTGTTTCTCTTAAACTACCATTGACTTAGCAGTTTGGTAAATTATATATTTGTAAGCAGGATTGAAACACTTATTTTCTTCTCTCTACCTGATCCCTCCAGAATTTGGAATCTCTCAATGACCGAGTATTATTACCTTCATGGCAGTATGTTTGTTTGCTTAAGTTCAGTATGAATCTGCTCTTTTTATAACAGGACAGAATTGGAAACTGGTTTTATTACCAAGGCTTTGACTGGAATGTCATATATGACAGAGACATGCATAGATTCGGGCAACGACCAGACAGCTTTAAGGAATTGAAACTGACTTATGGAAGCCAACAAAAACTCTAGAAAATATTGGCCTGGCAGCTTGTTCACATGGTCACCAGTAGCCTTACCATGCAAGTAAAGGATGTCACGTTTTGACAGGTGCAGGGACCTCAGGATATCTTGGAGACCTGGAGAAGAGAGGAATCCACCCAAATCTAGAGATATTGAAGGCAACATCTGACGGCAGGTCCTCGACTTGAATTTTCAAGTCTCAGTCTGAAGATTTCTCATGAAAAAATTTCAGAAAAGCAGATTCGAAAGAGCCTATATGGTTAATTACTACTCTTGCTGGGCTTAGACAAATAGCCAAGCCTCGTTATTGACACTAGACTTATTTTGCTTATAAATTAGTCATAATTTGCTATCTTTGATAAAAAAAGGTGATTTTTAGAGAGAACATTTGTTTCAATGCGAACTATGATATAACATTAGTGGATACTATGTTCTAAGGTTGTTCGTTGTGTTTTGAGTTTTGCTTTATTTTGTTTTGTTTTAGTTGTCTACCTATGAACAGGATTGGTTCCTGAATTTTTCTAGTTTTCTTAAATATTTGGCTAAAAACCCCCAAACCAACATTTTAATTTTTCCATCCTTGAACTTGGAATCATGAAGAACTAAAGCTGCCTTTTTTCCCCCCAAGGCCTTGCGAGCTAAAGTGAGGCAAGTCAATGTTGGCTTTAGAGAAATCACAGCGGCTCATCTATGGACAATCTTCAAGCCTACTGCAGAAAGAGTGCTAGAGGCTTTCCAGCTGCAGGCCAGGGGAATCTATCAGACTCTCACTGCCTGCCTTCACCCCACTGAAAGGTGATTTGAGATGGACATCTAGAAATCTTAAGTGCCTGCTTTCGGAACTCAGAACCTGAGGAAGTCTGCTCCAATCATTAACCTTTGTTTTTCTTTTGTTT
>PVJD01010472.1:0-53387 GCA_004026545.1 Mormoops blainvillei | reverse complement strand
TTAGACACTAATATGTGAACTTATTGCTGAAAGTTTTTAAGATAATGAATGATTTGGAAATTTTGAACTAACAGGGTCTGAACTGATGAACTTTTACATCAATACTTGAATTATCCATCCATACAGGATGCTAATAACTTATTTTTGGTAGGTGCTTGGTAGGAAGAGACCAAGCTCATCTTCGTGTACCATGTATGTGTAGGTTTATGGTGGTAGCTGCTTGAGGGAGCTGGGAAGGTGGATGACATCAGCGGACCTGTGTCTCAGCTTCCTACTTGGACCGTTTTGCCAGAATAAAATAGCACCTTTTCGTTTCCTAGCATTACAGTGGCATTATAGAGCTAAGAAGATATTGAAAATTATGCATTTATATGGCATTTCTCCACATTTTACAATGATGAAATTACACTGAAAGTTTTTTGCATAAAAATGAATGGGATTTCTTTTTTTTTCAGTGAACTGTAATTTTGTTAAGAAGTATTTTAGATTGATAGATTGCTAAAAATTTAGCCTACTGGAATTATAATAGTCCTTGCAAATTTTTTTTTAAATGAGAAAAGTGTGCTTGGTTAGCATGATAAAAGATTCCAAGTACACTTATCTTATAAAAGGAAAAATGAAAAGTTTTAGGATATTCATTTGAACATTACACTTTCTCTTACTTTGTAATTTTCCTCCAAAAGATGGAGAGAATATGCCCTGTGTTTTCTGCCCCTTGTGGGGAATCTGTTTGGTTCCTGGTATCTTTGCATCTTTCTAGGATGCTCCATTAATTAAATTTAAATTAATTAAATAAAAAATATTTGAATGTGGTTTATTAGATTAATATTTATGAATTTTATGGTAAATGGTGCATTTGAAAACATTCAGAACTTATATCACTTATTTAAATGTAATGTATTTTGTCCAGCTTTAATTTTTAATTTTTTTAATTTTAAAAGTTTTTTAATTTTTAGCTTTTTCAGAAGTTTTAAAATTTAGTTCAGTTTATCTATTTTTAACTTTTGTTGTCTATGGTTTGGTGTCATATCCAAGAAATCATTGTTAAATCCAGTGTAATGAAGCTGTTTTCTTCTATGAGTTTTATGGTTTTAGTTTTTATGTTTAATTCAGTCCTTTTTATCCATTTTGAGTTAATTTTTATGTATGATGTAAGGAAAGGGTCTAACTTTACTCTTTTGCATGTGAATACCCAATTTTTGCAACACTTTGTTGAAAAGACTATACTTTTTTCATTGAATGGTCTTGACACCCCTGTCAAAAACAATTTGACCTTATGCAGAAGAGTTTATTTCTGGAATCTCTATTCTGCATTTACTATGTATCATCAATATGTTTGTCTTCATGCCAGTACCACACTATTATGATTACTTAGCTTTGTAGTAAAATTTGTAACCAGGAAATGTTAGACCTCCAACTTTGTTCTACTTTATCAATAATTTTTGGCTATTCATAGTCCCTTGAGATTCCAAGTGAGTTTGAGGGTGATTTTTCTATTTTTTCCAAACACCACTGGAATTTTGATAGGGATTGATTTGGGTAGTATTGACATGTTAACAGTATTAAGTCTTCCTGTCCATGAACATGAGATGTCTTTCCATTTTTTGTGTTTTCTTTAATTCTTTCAGTATCATCTTTTTGTACTTTTGAGAATTTTGTATAAGATTTTTGCCTCCTTGTTAAAGTTTTGTCCTGAGTATTTTATTATTTTTGGTAATATTTTAAATGGAATTTTTAAAAATCTTTTTTGGATTGTTATCATAGATCTTTTATAAGACTCATGTCAAGTGTTACTTCTAAAGTAAAGGGTTTTTTTGGTTCTTCAAAATATTGGGTTGGCCAAAAAGTTCCCTTAGTTTTTTCCATATGATGGCTCTAGTAGTGCTTAGTTGTCTTTAACTTAATTGGAAACAATTTTATTAGATTTTATCGTGACAGTTGTCATATCAGTGTGCTTTTTAAAAAAAAGTATCAAAATTGGTGAATTTTTGTGCAGCCATTTTAATATTGAAGATGGAAGGAAATATGCAATATTTTTGGCATATTATGCTTTACTATTTCAAGAAAGGTAAATTCGCAACTGAAATGCAAAAACGATTTGTGCAGTGTATGGTGAAGGTGTTGTGACTGATCGAACGTGTCAAAAACAATTGTGAAGTTTCTTGGTACTGTCGACATTTCGGCCAAATAATTCTTTGCTGTGGGGCTGTCTCGTACGTTGGAAGATGTTTAGCAGCACCCCTGGCCTCTACCCACTAGCAGTCAATAGTGGGAGATAGGCAGCATACTCAAAATATCCAAATCAATACGTTACTGGTAAAAATGAAAAATGTGTCTTTTATTTTATGGAAAAAACTAAATAGACATTTTGGCCAATCTAATAGAAATGACCATTTTCCCCTCTAATGCCCCCATTCCCTATAGATCTGTAGAAACTAATACCACATGACATTTGGTTATTTTGAAATCTATCTTTCTCAACTAGAGTGAAAGCTCTTTGAGGGAATGTTTCATTTTTGTGTCCCTAGAGCCTGCTGCAGAATAGAGGTCCAATATATATGGATTTTTAAATAGATGTATAAACCAATATAAAAAAATTAGATATAAACATAAAAGTCTAATCAAAAGAACATTTAACCTTAGTCTCTCTTCCCTCATTGACATTCATGTCTAAATATTTGCACAAGAATGAAATCCAGTCGTAGTGCCTAGAATCTCCTGAAAATGTTGTACTGGAGCTCTCTGATAGTTTACTTTGATTAGCTGATTGTTAGGATAAGAAGGGACCTCATCACTTCTACTCTCAAGTTAAATGACCCATCCAAGAACACGAGTTGAATAATAGAACTGGGCTAATGTCACTAGGACGCTCAATTTGGATCATTTTTTTTCTCAATTACAGTGGATTTAATGTGGTTCCTCTGGCAGCAAGGAATAATTTTAAAGACTTGCTTTTAATGTTTTAAAGTCCTGTTTGATAGTTTTACACAGCAGTCGATTGGAAATATCTATTTTAAATGATGAGTATAAAAATTTTAAATTGAAGTTGGTTTCAACATTATGCCAGCCTTTATGTTTGAACATATAATTCAAATGACTTACTAGAAGCATTTAAAGTGAAATAGTTTAAGTAGCATATGGAAATAAGAATCCTTTAAATAGTAATAAAATGGAAATGACAAAAACAGTTGTATAGTTTTTATTTCTTTAAAGGTTTAGACAGCTAAAAAGTGATTATAAAATTTTATTGAGATTTTTAATATTATATGTGACATAATTTTACTATATCTTATAATGGTATTAAAGTGTCTCCCAATTAGAAAGCATGGAAAGGACTTACCACTTTCTCTTGTATGGTGTATTGTTTAATCACAAGTTAATCTTTTTAAAACTAAAATCTAGCTTACTACTTCTGTTGTATCCACTTACTGAAGTACCATATATGTAATTAAGAATATATTTGGACCACCTAGTTTACATTAGTATCCTAGACTATTGTTATAAATAAACCTCTTTGTATACCTCAATAAAAAACTACACCTCTTCATAAACATTCTCATGGATCAAGCTATCATGTAAACACCCTCACTATTTTAGAAAAGGGGAGATAATGGCAGATGGGAAAAAAAGGAGAAAAAATATTTGCTTTGCAAGACAGTGTATGTAATTAAAAATATATAAATTTACTGAAATTTATGTGTTACAGTTTGAGACAACTTTTAGCAATTTCTTTACATTTTAGGTATAAATTTATTGTTGCTATATATTTAAAAGAGTTTACCAGGAGGTATTTCCTACCTAAAAATTATATTTATATATATATTTTTATATATATGTGTGTGTGTGTGTGTGTGTGTATGTATATGACTTAAATAACAGATAAAACTTCTCAGTACCTAACATGCTCAATAAATATTTGCTGAATAGATGGAAACAACCCCCCCAACAACAACCCCCCAGATAAAACTGTTTGTTAGGATAACAAAAGTATTGTTTCTTTATTAAATTATTCATTCCAGTGTTCATTTATAGCAAAGTCTACTACAGTTATAATGTATTTTAAGAAATTGTTCTTCAGACAATTTTCATCTTTAGCTATCAGGTAAATTATATTATTTAGGAAGCATTCTTAGCTGACTTACGAAGGATATCTGATGAATTTGCTGTGCGGTTTTCTATTTAGTGCTTGAAGGAATGTCTGAGGTACTAGAAGGAACTGAACAATCTCTTAAGTTATTCATAAGCTTCTTTTCCAGAATATAAATTAACATAGATGAAGAATGACATGTGGCTTTCACACTAGCAAAAACTCTCTTATCTCAAGAATGATATATCTATAGCTATTACCCAGTACTCTGGCTAAGCAATAGATTATACTGTTATTAAGAATATAAAATCAATACTAAGAAGTACATTCCAAAAAGAAGGTGGCATTTTCTTTTTCTCTATTCCTATGTACCTAGAGAATATACTGTACTGGAAAAACATATTAATAAAAATTAAATGTATTTGTGACAAATATTATATAAATCAGTTTTGTGAATAGATTTCCATCATCAATGATGTCTGTGAATAATAACTCTTGGGTCAAAATTTGACCAGTAAACTGAAAAATGATCTTTTTTTAAAAGAATCAAATAATATGTAAAAACTAATGTAGATAGTAATGAATAGTATAGATGCCTACTATTTTCGTTTGTTAACAAACTTCTTTAATTGTATCTCTTGTATGTTTTGATAATTCTGAACATTATTAAGTCCTTCTCCTTATTGGGCTGAAACCTGATCCATGAGACTACAGGCTCCATAAAGCAGGGGCATGTTTGCTGTCTTTAGCAGATGATGTGCCTGGCATACTGGGAAGTGCTCAGAACATAACTGAACAAATGAATTTTTGCTTTTGTGCCTTCACGCTGTTTCTGTTTTCTGGGTTGGTATGAATATATTGGTAAATCTATCATAAACCCATCTGTATGATAATCCCTCAAATACTTGAAGACTTAGAGAATATGGTCTAATCCATCACTCAAATATTAGAAACTTAATAAGTTAGTTTACTCTGGTATTTGTTAAACCATCAGACATTGCCAAGTTTGACTGTTTTTGACTCATAAAAATGACAGTTTTGTATGATTCAGCCTATAATTTTAACTCCAGGTCTATTTAAAACAGTTGAGAATATGTCAAAATAGAGAGGGTCAAAGCTGGGTTATGACAGGGTAATTGAGAAAAGATATACCTGTTTGTAATTTATATTAACTAAATGTTGATAAGTTAATTATAATAGCACTTGTTATGTACACTCTTTTTTTTTTTTTTTAAGACACGTATATTGGGCTGTTGTCTTTTTTTTTTTTTGGCTGCCCTATATCTAAACTCTTCCTCATTATCTCCCATGTCGGGCACATTATTTCACAGACTCCTTTGGTGCTAGGAACATGATCTGGCTTTGGCCCAAGCTTTGAATCGGGAGCTAGTAACTTGAATAAAAAAGAACTGTGCAGAACCCATTCTCAGGATGGGTTGTGTCATTAGTGGTAGCCACCATCATTTTAAGGCCCTTGGCAGCAGTTCCAGTCCTCTGCTGTGCACAGTGTCAGTGGTGCCAGCTGGAAGACCTTGTGGTGTCATGGGATCTGTTTTCTGTAACTTTGGGCACCTTGGCTTCATATCCTGTCAGCCTGGTACCCTAGTCCTCCCATGTTCTTCTATAGATTCCTTTCTTGTGTAACTGAGCCAAAGTTGTCATCAGCTGTTGCAACTGAGAACCAGTGTTTTCTTGGCATTTTAGTGATCTATTGGTTAACCTTCTGTATTACCATAGAAAAGAGCAGAAAAATCATTTGGTGGCACTGACTTGCAGCAAAGGGTTTTTATAGGATGTAGTTTGCTCATGTATATGTGCTGGTCTATACACAGCTGAACACTCAGCGGGCCCCTTTGTGGATTTCTGGAGTTCTCGCTCTGTGCAGGTCTCACTTCTCCAATACTCTGCCCTTTGAGCTCCAGATGCCATGGTCTTTCCTACTCTCAGCTCTTTCCTGAACCCAGTGAGGTGACTGGGCTCCAACTGGGTTTCTCCTCCTTGCACAGGGGCCTAGACACTCAAGGCTATAACCTAGGCAGTGGAAGGGCTTGTCTTATTTGCTTCTCATTATTCAGGGATCCTGACCTTCAGTGCTCTATGTGTACAGTGTCTTGCAAACCATTGTTTCATATACTGTGTCCTCTTATTGGTTGTTTCAGATGGGAGGGCAGATCTGATCCCTATTATTCCATCTTGGTCAGAAGCAAACGTTTTAGATATGAAGGTTACAGACCAGCTAGTCCTTTTTTATAAACATGGACACCACTGGTATAATCAGTGGAAGTCAACATCTTATCAGCCAAAATATCAGCCAGTTATTTTATTAAATGTTTCTCTTCCAAATTGTTGCTTTTGTGTGTTTTGCCTGAAGTTTGAAATCATTGCAGATTTAACTGTCATGAATATGTTTACCATGCATACGATGTTTTTCTCTTTAAAAAAAATAAAAAAATATATAAAGTAATCTTCATTATAAAATAGTTTGCTGTTTTTTGAATTGCTATTTTTATAAAGACAACCATGTGTTACAGTTACATTTTTGTGTTTCTTATTTACTTCAGAGGCTGCAAAAAGGACATTTCGAGAAAAAGGCATCTTGGCAGGAGAAAGCAGAAGTTTTAAGCCTCATTTGACCTTCATGAAATTGTCCAAAGCACCAGGGCTCCGGAAGATGGTGAGTGGTCATTTTTATTGCAAGCCTTGTTTCACTGGCTATACCAGCCTTAGGCATGGTTGGGGTCATGAGTGACATTTGTATTGGATTCTGACACCTTCCTTACTACTGCTCCCCGGTCCACTTCCCAAGGATGCTGAGTTTGCTCACGAGCCTCCGTGGAGGCTGTTCCACCTGCTTCCTCCTTTGCCGCTGTGGCTGTTAGCTGTACACTCTGACCAACACTCACTGCTGCTTCGCCTGTTGCCACATCTGCTTTACCCCTCAAAGAGCCATGAGGTGGTGCCAGGGTTTTATTTTCTGCTTTTTTGCCAATGGCTGCTTGCAGCCTGCTGCTATCCAAGCTTCCTCCACTGACCTGCATACACTGGTGCTGCTCGCTGCAGCTGGCTCTTTAAGGTGGGACAAGTCTCTTAACCCTCGTTATGCAGCTCTTTCAAGGTTTTGAAAAGACCACCTTGCTCTTCAAGTGGCTGTCTCCATCGAGGGCTTGCAGCGAGTGTTCCTGGGACTGGGCAAGAGGGTCACGGTGGGGGACTCTGTACTTAAAATTGTTTCTCCCTGAGGATGGTCAACAGTGACAGAGGCCAAGGTACCTGTGTCTTGACTTCCCCTTCTCAGGGTGACTTTTTTCCTTCCCAGGCCACCCCCTCTCCTTCAGAGGTTGGGATAACTTTTGATTCCTTCTGGATTCATGAGTATTTCTCCTGGAATCTTAAGGGCACCCTTCATTGTTTTTCCCATTTCAGCCTAGGGAGTTTCCCATGCAAGCTCAGACATCTGCTGACCTGCTCTGATATACCAGAGTTGTGGAGGTGGCCATGCAGATTAGTATTCGCTCCTGCTCTCCATGACCCTCGGCTGCAGTTAAGACTGATTTGCAGCTCTATAAATGAAGGTCATGTTTATTAGTAAGTAGATCTGTTTTCTAAATTTGGCACATTTTGTATTTGTTGTCTCTGTGCTTAGAAAGTCTTTATGGTCCCTTAAAACATGTGGTTAAGTGATTGACCATTTGGTGGTTATGAGTTTTCTATAAACTATTGTAAAATTCTTCTCAAAAAGAGAGCTTGCATTTTTTTTGTTTTGTTTTTTGCTACCTGTACCCCACATTCAATAATAACTATTTTAGGTGCCATTCTAGAATATTTAGGTAAAAATAATTTTTGTAAATAATAGATTTTGAAATTTGGAATGATAACAACTGATAAAATTTGCAGATTGACAGTTTACTTTTTTTACTTATTATCTTATTTTTCTTTCTAATGGATTGTCTTCATACTTAATCACAGAATGACAAAGTGGCAAAGGTAATAATCCACATTTTGAAATGTTTCTTTGCCTTTACAGTATTAACTTTGAAATGATAGCACCCAAGGACATTTATCAAAGGAATATTTAGACTACTCTGGAATCTCAATTTCATCATTTTGGACTAAACTGAAATGATTCCTTGGCAGTTAATTTCACAGTCTGCTCCCACACTTTACAGAAAGGGATACGAGGCTGGGGAAGGTTGAGCGGCAGAAATGTGATCTTGTTCTCCACAGTTGCAGAGCCCTGTGTGGGGTTCCCCTTACCTCATTCCCAGTCTCATACTCGTCCCTCCCCCTGGCCAGTCCCAATTTATCCAAATTCATTTCTATATGCGAGGAGCAACCTGGTCCAAATCATATTAATTTAACAAATCTTTATTGAGTGCCTGCTATGGGCCAGACACTGGGTGCTGCGCCTAGAGTTATGATCAAAAGAGAAGCAGTCCCTGCCCGTGTAGTACATAAACTCTAAATCAGATTGGAATATTGTTTGGGTTAGAATGTTTAATCTCTAGAAAATGAATTATGACCTTATTGTTTTTCAGAAAGCCAAAAAAGTTTTTTTTCTTCTAATTTATGGAATGATTCTGTTTCTGTTTACTACTATGATGCTCAGTGTTTCTCAATGTTTACAGTAGTACCATATTTTGCTGTTTATAATGTGCACCCATGTTTTTGATCATAAAAGAGTTAAAAACATTTATATAGATATGGAATTAGTACTGCCCATGTATAATGTGCATCCTTATTTTTCCCTAAAAAATTTGGGCAAAAAGTGTGCAGTATACACGGCAAAATATGTAGACCTTAAACTCTGGGATTCTTGAGTCACCCAGGGTGCCTGGTGAAGCTGCAGATTTCCGCCCTGCAACCTCAGATCTGGAGTCAGACGGACCTAAAGATCTTGACTTTTGATGTTTAATAAGTCTGATGGATGATTCTGATCCAGATGACCCACAGGGTAGCACAGTACGCCCCCACTTAACATCGTCAATAGTTTTTAGGAACTTTGGCAATAAGAGGTAAAACAAAACCAGTTTTACCCTGACAGAAGCACAAGTTAAGTTCCTGGGGCATCTCATCAACATTATAAAGAAATGCTGTTATTGGAAGACCTACTGTATACTCTGAGACCCATAGGCTTAAATAAATACCCAGCATTTTCTTTATGCAGCAGTCATTGATTGGTTCCACTATAAAAGTTAAAAACAATATGAAAGGCGACATACATAAAAGTGGATTTTTATTATGCTTTGTCATTTGGAATGGAGATTATTTGAAAATATGTGGCTTTGTGGTCTTTCTTTTTAACTTTTTTATATTTTCCACGGTTCTTCTGTCTCAGCACTGCTTCTCTTCTGGGTTTTTATTCTGGCCCACTCATTTTCAAAGGAGTGGCCACTGTTAAGGTCAGGAATGAAATGTGTTGTTAGCATTCAGTTTTGTTTAGATTGATAATGGAATAAAAGTAGAGAAAGAGAGAAAGAAGTGTGTGAAATAATAGGTTTCTTTTCACTCAAATATTAGGAAGTTTGTCACATTTCAAGTATTTTTTTACTTTAAAAGTTATTTTAGTTACAAATGTATTAGGTGAATATATGCTCACTGTAAACAATGCAAATACATACCCAGCTATAGAGTGAAAGATGTAACTTTTCCTCATCACCACCCTGCCATCCCCTTTCACTATAATTTCTGTCTGTAAGTTACCACTATTAGTATATCCTCCTGACCTTTTCCTATACACTGAAAATATATATTGGTGCATATACATGCATATAGTTTCTGTAAAACAAAAGTAAATATACTGTTGACCCCTGAACAACATGGGTTTGAATTGTGTGGGACCATTTATACATAGATTTTTGTTTTCAAAAACCCTGTAAATGTATTTGTTTACATGATTTTCTTAATAACATTTTCTTTTCTCTAGCTTACTTTATTGTAAAAATACTGTTTATAATACATATACAAAATATGTTAATCAACTGTCTATGTTATTGATAAGACATCTAATCAAGAGTAGGTTATTAGTAGTTAAGTTTTGGGGATTCCAGAGTTATATGCATATTTTGACTGTGTGGTGGAGGGATTTGACACACCTAACTCCTATGTTGTTCAAGGGTCAACTGTATATTATTTCAATGTATCATAATTTATTTTCCCTTTGATGAATAATTATGTGATTTCTGTTTCTTTGCTACCACCATAGAGAATACTAAAGCGAATATCCTTGTTAATTTTTCTTTGGGTAGATATGCCGTATTTCAAAGAAGCAATCCCTTGAAGTGGCATTCCAAGGTCAAAGGGCAGTATACATTTTAACTTTTCAAAACACCACAAATTGACTTTTAAAACAATGGCGCCAGAAGGGGAAGGGTCTAGTCAAGGAGCATGTATAAATGACCCATGGACATGGACAACAGAGTAGGGATTGACTGTGGGAGCGGGGCGTGGGGTGGGCAGGGCAACAGGGGAAAAACTGGGACAACTGTGATACAACAACAGTAAAAGAAATAATAACATTCATTTTAAATGACTCATTTTTTCTCACGTTTTAAGACAAACAAATTAATCACAGAAATGAAAAAGAACAATGGTGCCAGGTTATACTTTCAACCACACTGTATGGGAGAAATATTTATGAGGATAAACTTGGGGTAGAAAGACTATCAAAGACTGTGATGGTGGCTTATAAATTGGTATGGCTTTTTGAACTGTAATTAAACAATTCCCAGCCAAAAAAAAAATATTGAAATACTTATATTTTTTTAACTAAGGAGTCCATGCTGCTAAAATTATTCTAATGAAATAAATTTTTAAATGAGATATAATTGACATATAGAATTGTGTAAGTTTAAAGTATACAACATAATTATTTAATATATGTATGTATTGTAAAAAGATTACCTCAATAAAGGTAGTTAACACATTCATCACCTCACATAATTACCATTTTTTTATGGTGAGAACTTTTAAGGTTGACTTTCTTAGCAACTTTCAAATATATAGTACAGAATCAACTGTAGTAATTGTGCTGTACATTACATCCCCAGGACTTATTTATTTTATAACTAAGAGATAATTTAAAAGAAGAAATTCTTTATGTATAAAGGTATTCACTGAAACATCACCTATAATAGGGAAAAATTAGATAACTTCGTAACGATAGGGGAATGTTTAAGTCAATTATGGTAAATCACATCAATGATTAAGAAACTATAAAAATAGATACTTAGAACTGTATAATAGTATAAAAAGGTAAATAAAATGTAGAACGTGTACTATATTTAAAGTTGTATAAAAATAGTTTCCTTGGGTTTGCCATGAACACACTTTAATGTGAGTCAGTGCATTTTGGAGATAAAAAGTGGTTTCCCACAATTACTCTTTAGCTCATGAATTTTCTGGTAGATCAGTGAATAGAGCTGACCTTAATGTCACCTGACGTACATGTACAGTAGATCCCCTGGACATGCTCAGGATTCCTGTCTTGGTTGGTTGGGCATTTGCTAGGGTTCTGAGGAAGAGTGGAGACTTGGTGGGCTGAGCATAGAAGGACATGATGATGGGCAAGTTAGATGTCCCATGACAGTTCAGGGTGAGGGGAAGCCACTAGATGCAGAAAACTTGAAGGTTTTCTCTTATCTTTGAAGAGTGTGCCCTCAGTTTCTGGTATGGATGGGTAGTGCATGGTGAGAGTGTCTGGAAAAGAGCTAATGATATCTGCCACAAAGATACTCTGTTTTGAAGATTGGTGCCAGCTGGTATCCTGCTATTTGGCCTGGTAGAAGTTCATCTGGAAATCATTTTGTGTAGCAAATAGATAACTGGTACACTCCTAATGTACTGGTGGTACTATCATCAGGGTAGACATGGTAAAAAAGGGTATCCTGGGTAGAGGAGTGCTCTAGATCATTAGAGGCAAATTTCGACATAGCAAGATAGATGATCCATTCATTATTATCTACAGGAGGTATAATCAATTATTCTGTAGTAGACTTCAGTTGATGTTTTTCACTGTATAATGTGTTATTTTTTAATGACCTAAAAAGCCAATATCCACATTGACGTAACAAAAAAGGATTCAAAGTTGGAACCATAATTGGTTTGTTCCTAATGTTAAACACCTCATTGACCTAAAAGATGAAGATGGCTGTGTGGGGCAGGGGATGAGTGTTCACCGCCACTGGGACGGCCAGAGGGATTAGCACGGGAATTTCTCAGCAGTGTTCAGTGTGGACCACACAAGTCCCTGGGCTTCTGGGGTACCATTCACTTGTAGACATGTGATAATACCATTCACTGGAAGTAATCAGAAGCCCAGTGGGCTAACCAAAAGCTCTATAGATTGTATTCACAATTTTGAAAATATAGAAACTCTACTTTAGATTTCCTGATAGGCAATATCCACTGTCACGCATGGTATTCTGGTTCCCAAGCTGGAGCACTGAGTTCTAACTCATGTTCTGGGAAACATGAGACTTTTCTTGGCAGTTAGGTATTTTTCCAGCACCAGGAAGCTTTTAGTCAGTGTGTTGCTTTTGCATGTTCTTAGTTTCATAAAATGCTAATGGGGTGTATCACATAAGACAGTATTGAAAGTAGTTTTGTGTTTTAAAGGTATTTTGCATATCACTGTGCTTTGAAAGTTATAATTTTTTCATCAAATGAATGAAGCCTCAGAAAATCTTATTAAATTACTATATTCCTGCCATAGTAACTAAAATTCAAGTTATTTGCACAGTGTCCTTAGAATATATATTTTTTTCACATAATCAGTCTGCTACTTGTTTAGCCCCATGCTTTTTATAGTACATTCTTTTGGACTTAATTTTCTTATTGAATGATCTTGAATTTCTGTGATTGAAACATTGCAGAAACTGGCTGCTAACACTTGGTGGCAGAAGAGGACCAGTTGCAAATGAAACAAACATCTTAATGCAGATCTAGATTTCTCAAGAAATAAATGTGATCTTGTCAAGGATAGATCAGTTGTTTTAAAGCATAAATTATTTTCTTGGATGTTTAGATATCTTTTCTGATTTATGACTCTTTGAAATTACTAACATAGCACTTAAACTATCACAGTTACAGTGTATGAATTGGCACTTCTTTGTAGCAGCTTTTCACAGAGTCACAATTAGAGAACTCTAGAATGAAAGAAATGATCTTTTTTGAAACTACTGCTGTTGCTACTATTGTCACTTAGAGTGGTTTTTTCTGAGTGCAGAATTTGATATGCAGAAAGCAAGGGCAGAGGGCTGGTTATTGGACCACATGATGATGAGGTTGAGACGTAGTAGGTTACAGGACCGTCATCAGTAGGAACAGCAATGGGGAGTGGAAAAGGAGAGTGTATGAGTGAAAATTCTGGTCTGGAGGTACAATTAAGGGGGAAACGCAGTCCCTGGATTGTTTTGGTGACTGAATATACAGGACCAAGATTATAACGAAATTCTATGCTAAGTTGGCTGAATCCCACCGTCCACGTCCTTCCCCAGCCAGGACCCTCTACTGCATCTTTTCTCTCCTACTACCATTATTTACTCTGATATTTCTATCAGATAGCATATTTTCTCAGGAATTTTTTAACTGACCTGGTATAATTTGGCTACACCTCCCTCTCCTGGGCCTGCATGTTAATGGACCTTTATAAACCATTTCAAAACTCAGGAGTGCTAGCCTCTTCCTTCTTGAAGGAGTCTGTAATAAATGTTAAAGGGCATGAGTCTTCTTGTTTTAGCTCCATTAGTTAGCCCTGGACAAATCTCAAAACCTGTCTTAACTCAAGCTCTGTTTACTCATAGTGAGCTTGGTCTTAATGACTCTTGACTCCTGTGCTACCCTGAAATGTCTGTAAGGTAAGTACTTTGACCAAATAGGCTAATTTGGCTTCCCATAGATAATTCTTTTTTAAACCACAGACTGGCTTTCTTGTATGCATGGGAGGAGAATGGCAGAAAAGGAGACTAGGCCTTTGAGTACTGATAGGAACATGGTGGCAATTTAAATCAGAATCTTTCCACCTCTGCTCCTGGAAATCCTACAGAGCAATGAAGACGATGGGGAAAGCAACACAAACTTCATCTTCAGTGAAACCAGGAGATAGAGAAATCTGTAAATAGCAATTATGTGTTAAGTGTGTCGGGAAGCAATGGGAGCCAGCAGGGCTTGCGTGAGCGTTTGTTTTAGGGTGGGAAGGGCTATTGGTGACAGATGTCAGAGATTGTCAGCAAAGTTTCACTCCCAGAGGGTGAGGGCTTCACTGTAAGAAGGCGCAGAAGGTGTGAGAGGGGGCCCAGAGGAGACGAATCTCAGGAAGCACCACCACCAACAGAGCCGAGAATACCTCCACGTGCAGGGAGGAAGCTCCGTGCCGGGCTGGCACTGGAGAGGCAGAGCGGGCTGCCTTTCACAGGGACGCATGTTGTTCAGAAATTCAGCCCATCATGGCAGCAAAACAGGAGGAAGGCTTGAGCAGAGAAGCCTGTAAGACGGCCCTGGCACCTCCTGAGGCCTGTCGCTGAAAGAAGGCACTAGAAATGCCCCAAGGATCAATGAACCTTTATTACTCCAGACAAAAGCCTGAAGAATGATTCTTCGTACAAGATAAAGCAGATTGTTTTAGTAACCTACTCCTGAATTTCTCTATACCAAACGACTTACAATTTTTAGTTGGTTTGCGCCTCCCTTTGTATTATCAGGTGCCCTTAGATATAAGGGTATAGTATGGAATTCTCCTTGGATTGTTTTTATTTAAAAATCAGCAGAACATCACAACACATCTCTTTTTTGTTTTAATGGTTTTTTAAAAACTAAAAATTCAGTGAAACCTGCTGGGAGATAGAATTATAATTTCTTCTGAGGCACTCTAGGTGCTGTTAGTCAACTGTCATCTGTTGTGTGTCAGAGTTCTATTTATAGCAAGTGACTTCACCTATGTTTCTAATGCATATTTCAACTTCATGCTGTCGTATTATCTATTTTTTGTTTTTTTCTTTCTCTTTTTTTGTATATTATATTGATTATGCTATTACAGTTGTCTTATTTTTTTCTCCCTTTATCCCCTCTGCCCTGCACCCCATCCCATCATCCCCACGTCAACATTTTCCTGCCACCACTTTCCCCAGCCCCACCCCTCCCCACCTCCCACCCTCAATCCTTTCCCCATTTGGCTTTGTTGATGGATTCTTTATGCATGTACCTTGATTCTATTTCTATATATTAAAAAAACGAATAAGGAAGTTTACTATTATTTAATAATTAGAAATGATATCTACACAGGCAAACTGTTCATTTGAAATCTTTAAGTACTATACATCTTGAAACGCTGAAACATGGGAAATGAGTAAACAGAAGGCTGAATTATTTTAAGAGGGGATTCTAAGAACTGACTAATGTCAGAATAACAAACGACTCCCAGTTAACCCTGATTCTGTTAGAGATTTTGAAAACTTTAACCCTAGAAGGAAAGATGCAGCCAACTTAATATTAAATCTGGGCAAAGTGAACTGGATATTTAAAGCAAGTATTTTCATTGGCATTTCCTGAAATTTTTCTCTCAGAATATCTCTCAGGTTTTTATGTGACAAAAGGATTCTGTGATTGAATGAATGTTAGCAATGATGGGTTAAATAAAGTTAATCTGATTTTTTCTTTCAGGACTTCTTAGGATTTCTGAAATGCTAATATTTATTGTGAATCTCAAGAGCTTAGAGCAATGACAGTTTATTTTTTTGTTCATGGACAGGGGACATCTGTGCCTCTGCTCCACGTCGTCTTTACTCAGGACCTTGGCTGAGCAACTTCCATCTAGCACCTTGTTGCTCTTGGCGGGAGGGAAAGAGAGATGGTGAATAGCAGGCTGATTTTTTTTAAATATAATTTTTATTGTATTTTTTTTCCCGTTAACATTTTGTCCCCTTATACTCCCTTCCCCCCACAAGCTGACTCTTAAAGCCTCTGTTAGGCAGTGACACACATCATTCCTGCTCACATCTTGCCACAGAAAGTCACATGGTCCCTTCTGAGTTCAGCAGAGCAGGGTGTATAACCCACTTGCAGAAAGAGATACCACAAGGAGGGGCAGTAATTTTTTTGAATGGTTACATAGTCTAAGAATTGTTTCTCAAGTGTACGTGACCGGGAAGTCCTTTTTTTCATTAAACGTCTTGCAGCATTAGTGTTTGGGAGAACATGGTTTAGGAAAAGTTGATCTTTATAATTCAGGCTTAAACTTTTTTTTGCTTCAAACATTCAGATTCAGTGGACATTTTTACTTACTTTCTAGCATTCATATCCACAGACAAAATTTTGATTTAAGCGTAATTTAAGAAACACAGTTTTAGAACTGGTATTAAATGGTAAAATAATGAAATATTCAATGTAATTAGAATTGCATGGGTTTGCCTTAACTATATTAAAATATAAATGTTCTGTTTATCTCAAGTATTACCATTAGTGATGGGAAAGTTTTTTTTCCTCAACAAGTCAGTTTTAGATATTTTGAAACCACATTAAGGTCATTTTCCTAGTCAAGGACAAAATGTAGCATAATGATCTTGTAGGAAACTGGACAGCCCCACAGTGGATTGATTATGGTTAAAGGCAAAATAGAATCTATGATCAAGAAAACTTAAACTTTATTCCACAATAGTGTTGGTACAGAATTAGCTTGTTTCATAAAAGATAGTAGCTAATTTCTGACCCACACGAATAGTCATATAAAAGTAAACCAGCTGAAATTATTTGGATGGCAATAAGATTTTCTCTACTACTGTAAAGAGTGGCTACACTCACTGGCTAACCACCTCTTGTTAATTATAATTAACTGCGTAATTAAAGAAGATAAAGCTGTAGGTTTTTTTGAGAGCCCCAGTTAGGCCTGAGGAGAAACTAAAGTTGCAATCCAAAACTAAAACTGGTTTACATTGGAATTATACTTCCATTCCTAAATATGAGCTGACTAATTTTGATCATTCATTAGAATTTTATTCCCCCAAGGAGAAGTACCTTAAAAACAGAGTAATACTAATTCTTTGAATTACTAAATTGCCCAGTTTTCTTTCTATTGGCCAGTTCTTTAAATTAAAGGAAAAATGTTTTTGCTCTTTGCCAGGGCCAAACTTCATGTTTTCTGTAGTTGAAGACTTAACAAACTTACTCCTGTCACCTAAGGGATTAGCCAGCCTTGACTATAGAAACACCAGCTTGGTTCCTACAGTAAGTGTTCTTTCTCCAAAACCTACCTGATGGCAACATTTTTAATTTTTGGCAAAGTTTTGGACACTGTTTTGGAGGCCCATCTTTAAGGCTTTCTAAGTACCACTGCATCCTTAGACTGCCCTCAGGCTAATGCCTGGAGTCTGGAAGTACTTCTTGTTCTCATTTGGCTGTGGCTTTCAGCACAAGTGAATCTGATGATAATAATTTGTCACAAAACTTTATTTAGACCAGAACACTTCTTCTGTAGTACTTTCATGTCTCCAGTACTACCATGGGTTCTTAATCAGCCTTTGCCTGGGAGAATGTTCTGTGTGACTCCCTCTAGTGGCCCAACATCTGCAGCAACAACCCGTACTTCTTGCCCGTCCTATTTTTCCTAACTTGGATTGAGTCTTGCTTCTTACCCTCCCTGACCTTTCCTGATAATCAGAGAATGGTACAAAGAGTACTTTGTGCCCTTGAACTCCCAGCATAAATATCTCCAGAACTTTGAAATTCCGTGGAATTAAGTGAAGGAAGTAGTCACCAGGGAATAAGCTGAATGGATAGGGAAATGATGTGAAATATACTTTTCAACAGGTTATAAATTTCTATCACACGTATCCCTACTGGCATGTGCCTAAGTTGTCCAATGTGGGGATGGAGTGAATGTGAAGGGATGGTGTCAGATTTGGCTGGTCTCACTTTCCTGTGGTTCTGCCTGCTATGGTAGCACAAACCAGGAACAGCAAAAGAGGAACATGCCAGTGTATGTAGTATTTTTGCTTACTGTTGTCCTGAGATACAGATTCCTTATTTCCTGTTAACTTTTCTGTTAAAAAGAATTCTTTTTTACTTACCAAATGCACTGCGTATTTTATTAAACTAGAGATGCTTCTTGAAATTTTACCAAGATCCTTAGTTTTTAAAATCTCTAAAAGTGAAGGCTAATGGTTGGTATGGTATCTTTTTTTTACTGCACTTTTTTGAAGCAATATGTAATCTAATATTCATATATTTTATTGACTCTAAACTCATAAGAAAAACTATGTAATCTTTATAACTCTATATTTTAAGCATATCCCAGGGAAGATTTTACAATTAATGTTTAAGTTTGAAATGTGGACAAAAGAAAGATTCCAGTTGCATGTTATGTATAAAGTTATTTTACATAGCCATGTGTATCATATTTAAAAAGAAAATTTTGGATAATTTTTTTTCTCTACTTGGAAAAAAACATCTGTTTTGAAAGTGGTTTAAAAGGTACACCCAATTCTAGGGTCATATATTAAATGACTATTGCATATCCAACTATTGTTTTTTGTTGTTGTTGTTGTTGTTGTTGTTATTTTTTTACAAAACCCTTTTTTATCTAATATGTTACCCAGGGAATATTTTTAACCAAATGAAGTGAAATGGCTTGCTTCATTGAGCACATTTTTCTTTGTTCCATTTCCTAACCTCTAGCACACTTAATGTAAGTCTTTTTTCCTTTTTATTGAATTTATTGGGGTGACACTGGTTAACAAAATAATATAGGTTTCGGGTACACAATTCCACAACATATCATCTGTACACTGTATTATATGTTCGCCACCCTAAGTTGCGTCTCTGTCCATTACTATTTATTTCCCCTATACCCTCCTCCACCTCCCCTCAGTCTTAGTGTCATTATTTCTTTCCTACTCCCTCACTCAGTTTTTGTGACATTTCCTTATTGAGACACCTTCTTTTGTTAGGTAGGGTCTTCTGTCCTAAGTGGTGTGCAGGTAATATGCCTGGGCAGTTGAAAGAGGATGAGTTAGGTGAGGTAAGGTGTTCTATTGAGATGGAGGGTGGGAGGGAGTGGAAGGAAAAATGTTGATGGGAAGCGAGTCAAGAAATTTGATTGTTCATAAGAAAGTGGGACATGAGCCCTGGCCAGGCAGCTCGGTTGGTTAGAGTGTCGTCCTGATACGCCAAGGTTGCGGGTTTGATACTTGGTCGGGGCATATATAAGAATCAACCAATGAATGCATAAATAAGTGGAAGAACAAATCGATATTTCCCTCTCTCTCCTCCCATTTCTCTAAAATCAGTTAAAAAAAGAAGTGGGAAATGGAGCAACTACTAGATGCATAGGAGCGGGATAAGCTACAAAAACTCTCTAAGTCTTTCTTGCTTAACATCACAAGACTACAGTTAGTGATGTCTATGAAGAAATTTAAAGTATTTTGCCAGTGTGCAGTCCCTTCCACACTGTCTAGGTGTTTAACTGTTTTTTGGGTTGTATCTGAAACTGTAGTTAGGCCTGAAGTTCTGTCTACAAATAACCTGACCAATTTAGGTAAATGGTTCCATACTTTTGGCCTTTAGGCTCTAAAAGCAGAACACATTCAACCACAATATAAGCAAGTTACAGTATGTAGGTTAGTGTTATAGAACAAGTTAAAATTGTTTCTTAAGATTTTTCTGTGAACTTAGTTCTGAATGATCTTATGTAGACAGCTTCATTGTCCTATTTCATTGTTGAGATCCCAAGAATTTTTCACACCAATGGCTTGCTGGCATTACTTAATGTGGGTTAGTATTGATTTAGAAGGGAAGATACTGCACTGAAGGGGGAAATATTTTACATTAAATTGTAAGTGTGTAGGTCATATTTGGTGAGAAACTTCGAGGCAGGGCAATTGATGTTTATAGAACATCAATTCTTTAGTTTATAGAAATAAATGGTTAAGTTGGTCATTCCAGGAGAATATGTCATTATTAGCTCCAAAGAGCAAAATCTTAGGAAAACAGATTTGATAGGGAGGAGTAGGCTGTAGCTTGTTTACATTTGAGTGACACAAGAATGTGGTGAGCTAAGAACACAGCTGGAATTTGATCAAGGCTTGTTGAGAGCCCGTTCTTGGATGCCCTAGTTATGAGACTCTTCTTTGTTTCACTGTAATGAGAAAAGCCACCTGCAACGTAATAATAACTTATGTGGCCAAACAGCATATGGTCTGTCATCCTATACCTGAGAAGCCTTGAGGGGTGATTGAGAAGAGTTTTGCTAAGTAGACAAAGGAGCTTCTATGGGAATAGACTGTTATAAATAAAGGTATGGTGTTCCAGTGAGCCTGCAACCTCGAGAATTTCTTGGGTACCATTGACCTGTTATCTCTCTGGTTCACATGTCATTAGTCAGTATAAATGAACTAAATGCTTTTCAACCAAAATTGTTTTTCCTGTGTTCTCTTTGATGCCAGCACCTCATGGAAAGAAACCTCAGGTACAGGAAGCAATACAGCCTATTCTGTTGGTGACTTTTGTGAATGGCCTGGGGTATTAGAAGTTGTGTATCACCTGCCCTCTGCGACTGCTTTCCTTTCCACTGGATGCTTGATGCCACTAAGGAGCATCTGTATCCTCTCAGAGTGTTAGTATAGGGAGAAGGACGAGGATGTGTCAATATTAGATTAAAACCATATAGCTCTGGCAGCTGTTTCTGTTATTTGCAGGGAGATGTAATATCGTAAATGTTAGATGTGATGCTAGGATAAAGAGTTTCTATTCTTTATTTCCGCAAAGCCTCAGATTAAACAAGGCAGTAAGGCTGAAAGCAAGTTTATAGATAGAAGGACTAAGGATATGGCCACCTAAAAACCCATGGCGATCTGCACAGATGCTCCAGTATAAAGTAAAATGAAGAAATGACAAATACTGTATACTCAGATAAACAGCTGGTCTAGAAATCCTGGACAGTCTCTACCAGTATTCTACTCAATTATTTGCGTATTAGAAGTATAAGAAGAAATCTTTTTATAGAATGGATTATTTGGATAATTTTTTTCTATGTATAAGTAGCATCCACAAATTCTTTCTCATCCTCCTCTATGAAATTCATTTACCGTGGACATGTAATTATCACTTGATTTATTAATATTTTGAAATACTAGAGATTCCCAAAGTAATTTTCACATTGGCTTTAGAAATACAAGGTCTGTCCAGAAAAAGTCCAGCCATTATTAATATAACGAGAACTGTTTGTATGGCATCCATGTAACTTGGCAGCCAAGGAGAGTAGACCAAGACACGCATGTGTGAACAATGATGACATCATTGTACTAGTCAGTGGGGTTGGTAGACACCATTGAGTGAGCATGCATACTATGTGACCATCACATTCAAAATGACTGAGTAAGTAGAGCAACAAATATGCATCTGATTTTGCATTAAGCTTGAATATTCCTTTGTGGAAACTGTTCAGGTGATTCAGAAGGCTGCAGCTATGGGCAACTGGCAATTGGCAGCTTCATCACAACAACACGCCTGCTCACACATCACGTCTAGTGCAGAGTATTTTGGCGCAACATCAAATCACCCAGGTGACTCAGCCCCCCACAGCCCAGATTTGGCACCCTGTGACTTCTGACTTTTCCCAAAACTAAAGCCATCTTTGAAAGGGAAGAGATTTCAGACCGTCGATGAGATCCAGGAAAATATGACAAGACAGCTGATGGTGGTTAGGTGTGAGGTCCCAAGGTGCCTACTTTGAAGGTGACTGAGGAGTCATTGTCCTGTGCATAATGTTTTTCATATCTTGTATCTTCTTCAGTAAATGTCTATTTTTTACATTATATATATATGACTATATCTTAAGTACAATTAATTTTCTTAGACTTTTCATATTTTAAAATAAATAGTGAAGAACTTAAATACTATAATTTTGATCTTTTCAATTTATCTGTGTTCTCCACTTATCCTGAATCCAAATCCAAACTCTACCTCCTACTAGTTGTGTGTCCTTTGGTAAGTGACCTAATCTCTCTGGGATTCAGTATCCTTATCAGGGGATAATAATGATACCAATCTCATAGGATTATTGTGATTATTAAATTAGTTAATAAAAGTTCTTAGAGCAGTCTGTACATAGTAAATAATACATATTTTCTATCACTGTTGTTATACAGATGATAGAAAGCATCATTTTCTTTCCAGATTGGTTTAACACATGAGCAAAGTACCTTGTCTCAGTTTTCTCACTCCTTCCTTTTTTTTGAATCTCTAGGCTGACTGACAGGCCCTAGGTAGAGTGTCCGGTCCTCAGCCAGACCATAAACAGGCATGTGCTGGACAGGGGACCAGGCAGAACCCAGGCCCAGAATGGCGAGAAGAGGTGATGGGAAGGCTGCAAGGCAGTTCTCACCAGTGTGTGGACACTGGACCTGAAATCACCACGCTGCTCTAGAGCCCACTTGCTGGTGTGGTGAAGACTCCTCTTTCCATCCCTGTCAATAACACACGTGTGTGGAACTGAGCCACAGTGGGACGGGCCTCTGCTATCTTGATAGAGAGGCTGAGGGAAGACTGCAGCTGACGGGGGCAATCAGGGGATCTGTGTCAGGAGGAAGATGAAATTTAACAGTGTAAATAATAGCCAAAAATGTAGTTATGCTAAGGGATGAAGGGGTCACTAAGAATTGTAAAGGAGTGTCTTGGCTGGTGAAGACGTGGAGATGTGGGGAGAGCTGTGTGCCTGGAGAAGAAATGGAAATGTGTCTCTTTTATCTGGCTCTTCCTGAATATCCTTTTATCATAAACCATCTAGCACTTGCTTTGGTCCCCAAAACCAGGAGAGAATTGGCAAACACCTGGAGGTGAGCGAGAAGAAATTCTCTCATTGTACTGCTCTGAGACAAATTATATGCAGCTATTTCAAGAGACGGGGAATAACTTAGAGGAATGTTATGGAAAAACTTTCCAATGATAGACACGTTGAGAATGGCTGCCTAGCTCACAAAAACCCTTTTAACTTCTCCCCACCTTGACAAGGGCATGCCAATAGGAGCTACTTTTGGAGTTCATGGTCATCCAGGATAGATATTCAGCTACTACCAGCACAGCTGCATCAGTGGTTGAATTAATTGAAAATCTGCACTCAGTGATTAATAGTCACTGCACTGAGCCCCTAAGTGCCCCATGGACCTCTCCGTGGCTCAGCAGGTAAAGGAGGTTAACTTCAGGCACTGCAAGGGTCTCTTTTGCTGCAGCTGATTACTGAGCCCTTGTACAAAGTTGTAAAAAAGTTATCACTATCACCCTGGTCTCAATCCCATTCTTGTGTTGGATTAAATCATTTATGGATACCAGAGTAGGGCTGGACCTTTAGATCCTCTCTCCCGGGAAGCTGGCACACGCAGGGAAACAAATCATTCTCTCTGGGCAGATGTATAGCTAGCAAATCGAAAGCCCCTTAAATGACAGTGGACTAGGGAAAGAAATCAGAGAGATCTGGCTCTTCAGGCAGAGGAGAGAGATGAGGGATGACAGACGGAGGGCCACTGGGGAGGGAGAGAGAATGGGAATGGAGCGTCCTGAGTGCCTTAAAACTGCCCATTCCTCATTTCCTGAAGATGACTGCATGACTGTGTTATGGCCTGAACTGTGTGCATCCCCCCAACCAAATTTATAAGTTGAAATCCTAACCTTCCATGTCACTTACTTGGAGACAGACCCTTTAAAGAGGTATTTAAGGTTAAATGAGACCATGAGGGTGGTACCCTAGTCCAATATGACTGGTATCTTCATAAGAAGTGGAAGAGACAGAAGGGGTTTGCACACACAGAGTGAAAGGCCATGTGAGCACACAGCGAGAAGGCGGCCGACTGCAAGCCAAGGAGGGAGGCCTCTGGAGAAGCAGACATGCTGGCAACTCACTCTTAGACTCCCAGCCTCCAGAACTGTGAGAAAGTAAATTTTGGTTGTTTAAAAAAAAAAAAAGAATTGGAAAAGTAAGATTTGCCTCAGAGAAGTCCCGTGTCAATATATAATCTTTTCATAACTTTGAGTCACTAATATGTAGCTTTTCCTTAGGAGCAGTGATCATTAAAAATGACTTTGGCTTTTTAACCAATATTATACTACTAAAGATAAGTAACCTTTTTGTATTCAGGAAAATGAGTGTAAAAATTACCATTTCTCTTTAACCAGTTGATGCCCAAGATGACAAGCCAGTTTGGTTTGGCTCTTAATATAACTTCTGAATTTTGGTTTCAAATCAATGTGTGCATTCTTTTATAGCCACTGCACGACAGGAATAAACTATTGGAAAACGTAGTAGAGTTCTAGGAATGTCAAGCTGACCATCGGTAGGACATATAATTTCTTTATCTGATATGCAGCCTGTTTGTATTTTCATCATGGAAGCTGTGATTATTATAAAGTTGCTATAAAAAATTATCTTCTATTATGTAAAAAGTCTTAATCTTCTAATAAAACTGACATTTCATCTTTTCTTTGGTCATGATAACTTTTTATAGGAATTAAAGATGAATAATCACTAGTTTATCTTTCAGAACCTTAAATGAAATTCACATTCAGATTGTTAACTAATGTGAATTTTCATATTTCATGGTGCTTCACTTTCTATATTGAAAATAGAATTGGCTGCAGAGTAATATAAGCCCGAGTTCTCTTTTGTACATATTAAATTATACACATCATTTAGCTAAATGCAAATGATATGGTGAGTGCTTCCTGAGTAAATAATTCCCATTACTTGTCAGATGTAGCCTTTAGGTGATTCTAAAAATACTCGTCATGCTCTCAGTGGCCTTTTCCCTGCGTCGGCTGTTTGGGTGCCAAATTACAATCAATAGTTCCTTGGGGTTTCTATGGGACATTGTATCAAAGGTTATCAAATGCTCTGAACACACTGATAACTTTCACTAAACTGTGACTGAAACTAGGCTAACGGGAAGTAAAACTTCAGCTATTTCTAATGATTAATTAAGACAGCCTTGAAAGCTTTTCTGTTTGAGGTTTATTGCCACTAATTTATTGTTTCAAAGTCAGATACCCTGTATTTAACTTCTTATTTTCTCTTTCAATGTTATGTTGTGTAAGTGGTATTGGTACAGTTATAAATGTGAAAAATATACCTTGTCCATGTTAGGCCTAAGGCAAAATAATTTTCAAGAAAAGTTACTAGACAATCAATCAGGCATTCCAGGGTTGGAATTCCGGGGTTGAAGCACCCTTAACATGGTTTTTTTGAAGATGCCCTATGTATTGTTTCTCTACATTTGAAATAACTCCAAGTCCCTTAGCCTTTGCATAGGTCAGATTTTCCTGCCTTTAGCCATTTTTGTGATTTTCTTTGAGCTCTCCTAACATGTTGTATCTCAATCAATCTTTAAATGACAAGGTACTCTGGCCTATGAGGAAGGAAAGCAGAAAATAATTTTGGGGTTCAAAACCTGAAAATAATGTCATTACCTCACCTTTTGAGCTTTCAAACATAACCTCGCAGAGCGATATCTTTGGGACTATTTTAGCAACCCAATGATCTATTCATAACATAGGAGACTTCTTACCCTTATTCTAAATGATAATCCAAGTTTGATGCACTCATTTATTTCATGGAATGCTAGTCATTTCTTTTATTATGAAAGAGAAATAACTCCTGCTACAACTGGATGCAGAGACAAATTTAGATAAACGTTACTAGAAGAGAAATATATTGACATGGAATGAAGAGCCTGAAAAAAAAAAAGAAATATATTGCCAAACAAAAAACTCCCTGGAGAACAAAGAGCATGCTAATAATATATATCAGATAAAGCGCATTATGTTTCTATATACTTTATTATTGATGATGTTTTCCGATAAGTGGTTATAATTTCAGTACCTCCTAGGACTCATGCCTGTTTGAACCTCAGCTCTCTCTTTAAATTGAGTTAAAGAACTAATCCCATTTTACTCTCCAGTAAAAATTAACACCTTAAGGTTCATTTTGGGAATAATCTGTGAACAATTCTTGCAAAATAGTTGGTTCCTACTTTTTGCTAAAATTAAATTAATTCACCTAACAGATTAGAGCCTGTCTTATGTTTCCCTCATTTCTTTTTTTTAAAGTACATTTTATCGATTGTGCTATTACAGTTGTCCTATTATTTTCTCCTCTTTATTCCCCTCACCCTGCACCCCACCTCCCACCAGTGTTACCCCCTCCCCCACCTCCTTAGTACATGTCCATGGGTTGTACATGTAAGTTTTTTGGCTTCTCCACTTCCTATACTATTCTAAACCTCCCCCTGTCTATTTTGTACCTACCACTTATGCTTCTTATTCCCTGTAACTTTTCCCCCATTCTCCACCCTCCTCCTCCCCACTGATAACCCTGCACGTGATCACATTTCTGTGATTCTGTTCCTGTTCTAGTTGTTTACTTAGTGTCTGTTTTTTTCTTTTTTTTTTTTAGGTTCAGTTGTCGTTAGTTGTAAGATTGTTGTCATTTTACAGTTCATAGTTTTAATCTTCTTTTTCTTAGATAACTCCCTCTAACATTTCATATAATAAGGGTTTAGTGATTATGAACTTGACCTTCTCTGGGAAGCACTTTATCTGCCCTTCCATTCTAAATGATAGCTTTGCCCGATAGAGTAATCTTGGATGTAGGTCCTTGTCTTTTGTGACTTTGAGTACTTCTTTCCAGCCCCTCCTTGCCTGTAAGGTTTCTTTTGAGAAATCAGCAGATAGCCTTACGGCAACTCCTTTGTAGGTAACTGTCTCTTTTTCTCTTGCTGCTTTGAAGATTCTCTCCTTATCTTTCATCTTGGGTAATATAATTATGATGTGTCTTGCTGTGCGCTTCCTTGGGTCCAACTTCTTTGGGACTCTCTGAGCTTCCTGGACTTCCTGGAAGCCTATTTCCTTTGCCAGATTGAGGAAGTTCTCTCTCATTCTTTGTTCAAAGAAGTTTTGAACTTCTTGCTCTCCCTGTTCTCCTTCTGGCACCCCTATGATTTGGATGTTGGAACGTTTAAAGTTGTCCTAGAGGTTCCTTAGCCTCTCCTCATTTTTTTTCAATTCTTGTGTCTTCATTCTGTTCTGGTTGAATGTTTATTCCTTCTTTCTGCTCCAAATTGTAGATTTGAGTCCCAGTTTCCTTCCTTTCACTGTTAGTTCCCTGTATATTTTTCTTTATTTCACTTTACTTAGCCTTCACTTTTTGCTCTGTTTTGTGACCGTACTCCACCATTTCTGTGAGCATCCTGATTACCAGTGTTTTGAACGCTGCATCTGATAGTTTGGCTGTCTCTTCATCGCTTAGTTGTATCTTTTTCTGGAGTTTTGATCTGTTCTTTCATTTGGGCCATATTTCTATGCCTCGACGTACCTGTTATGTTGGAAGGGGCGGAGGCTTGTATATTTGCCAGGGCAGGGCAACCCATTTTGTTGCCTGGTGCTGTATGTGAGGGAGGGTTCTGAGAGGGAACAATGCCACTTGCTCAGCTCTTGCCCACTTTCAGTGACTTCCCACTGCTACCCACAGGCAAATTGGGCCCTTCTTGTGCTGATTCCCAGGTGGGTGGGTTTGTGTACATCCTAGGACCCTGTGAGTCTCTCCAATGAATATTCCTGTGAGGCTGGGAGTTTCTCCCACCACTGCAACCCTCACAGACTTTTACAGCCAGAGGTTTTGAGGCTTTCTTTTCTTGCCCTGGAACCCTGGGTTGCACAGTTGGTCTTGCTTCCCTGTTGTTCCCCCTGGTTTTTCTGCACGCAAATGTGAGGCCACCAGCTGCCTCTCACCCTCCCAGTCCTCCAGCCGCCACCTTGTCACCCATCGTCTCTGCCCCGGCTGCCTGTCTCCACCCCTCCTACCAGTCTGAATGTTTCTTCTTTAATTCCTTGGTTGTCAGACTTCCATACAGTTCAGTTTTCTGCCAGTTCTGGTTATTGTGTTTAAATTTGTTGTTGTCCTTTCTTTGGTTGTGGGAGGAGGCAAAATGTATCTACCTGCACCTCCATCTTGACCGGAAGTCTGTTACCCTCATTTCTTACCTTAAAAAAATAATGATATCTTTCAAAACTGAAATGAAGATTAGAGTGGCTAACCAGTACTGCTGGCATTGGTATCTGAAGGTCCTTTTTTTCTGCTATCACTTGTCTTCCTTCTGGTCTAAGGACCTGATATGCCCCCGATACTGTCCCCCACAACCAACCCCTGCCCCCACCACACACACATTTAAAAGGGAAAAAAGAATGATCAGTTTCCATTTACTCGGTTTTTTAAAATGTCTCAAATCTTACCTCTACTGAAGTTATTCCCTCAAGTTCACTAATGATAAACACACACACACGCACATATGGCATGCACTGTATTTCACTGGTGTAAGCACTTCCATAAATTTGCTTATTTAGTCCATATAACACTTCAAGGTAGGCACTATGGTTAACCTCATTTTATAGCTGAGGAAACTGAAGTGAAGCACATGACAAAAATGGCTGAGCCTGGAGTTGAACTCATATTCTGAGCATTACTCAGCATAAGGCTCTGCTGTGGCATTCTACTCATCGAGTCAAAAGGAAGCCACTGGCGTTTATTCTTATCAAGCCCTGAATGGACAGCATTTGATAGTCAACAATCTTCTTCTTGCAGCTTTATCCTCCTTCGCATTCGTGGCAATTATTTATTGAGCACTGCTCTATGTCAGGCACTGTTCTAGGCACTAGAGATATTTCATTGACTAAAAAATCAGACAAAAATCCTTTTCTGTGGGGAGCTGACATTCTAGTGGAGAGGGAGGGATAGATAATGACAGACAATGAGAAATCAGCATAACAAAGTAAATTACATAGTATGTTATATAATGGTAACATAGTTGGTAAATGCTATGGAAAAATATACATAAATATATATGAAGAGAGAAGGGTAGAGAGGATTTGAGAGTACCTCTTGGGGGCAGGAGTACAAATTAAATGGTTAGTCAGGTAAGGCTCTTTAAGCAAGGAGTTAAAGGAGTTGGGAGGTGGGCTCTGAGGCCATCTGGGAGAAGAACATTCCAGGGCAAGGGAACAGGCAGCACAAAGGCTTTAAGGTGGGCTCGTGCCTGACATGTCCAAGGAAGAGCAAGGGGGCCAGGGAGGCTGGAGCGGCACAGGGCGGAGTAGGAAGAGACCAGGCCCCAGAGTTCGAAGACAGCAGAACAGGCCCTCGGAAGCTGTTCTGGGAATTTGACTCTTTGAGAGAAATGGGAACCCTTTGGAGAATTATCAAAATAGCCGGTTATTAAATAGTTCCCATGGCACAATCACATGCCTATAAAGAAATAAAAAGTACTTTGTTTTGCATAGGAAAATAAAATATATAAAATTATAGTAGTAGTAGTTTGGAGTGACTTGATATTTAATTTTTTGTTTTTATATCTATTTAAATTGTTTTTGTAATAAATTTTCATGGCTAAAAAAGGCAAATATATATTGTAATTATGCTTTGTAGTAAGATTTATATAAATATAATCTGAAAACAATATATATGCTTAGAAAAGACCTAAAGGACATAGAGTCCAGTGTTAATAGATTTTATATAAATAAGGTCATGAATGATTTTTCTTTTTGTCTAGATTCTTCATATTTTTAAACTTTTAACACATGACAAGTATTGCCAAGGTAATATTAAGAAAATATAAATTAAAAGTATTGTATTTTCCTATTATGAACTGTGTTTTGGAACTCTGAGACTGGGTGTGGGACCATTTGTATAATATGGGGAAAGGAATATAATTTTTCCTGTTTTGGGAAACTACAGAGGGATCAAGGGCATCCCAGTGTAATTTTTCAACCAGTCCTTTTTCTGCTATGAAAGACACTGAGAATAAGGGACAGGTAGAGAAGAACTTGGAAGTGCTTGAAACTGATGGTCTACCTAACTCAAATAATCTCTAATGGTCTTTCGTATGATTCTTATATAAGGAGTTTAAAAATGGCATCCACCTTATTAAAACTTTTACACTCTAAAATGTTAAAATCCATATTACTTTTCAAAATTCATCTATTTCTCCATTGTTGTTGGAGAACTATTCTTTTCTTGCTATCTCAAATTTCAACTTGATATACTGAAACTTAAAGTATTTGAAGTTTTGAATGCTGGCAAATTTAAACACAATATTCTTTAATGATTTTCTAATACAGCTCTTGCTAGGTAAAGAGACTTTAAAAACAGCTTTACAACAGTTTTGTGGTATCCATTTTCAAATGCCTGTAGGCAGTGCTGTGTGCCAAAATGTAATGTCGGATTCTGAGAAAGGGGCATACATATGAACTGGCTGCCCAGATGAAATGATTGATTGATGTAATTTTGTTTTGTCATTTCAAGGGAGTGAAAAAAATAGACCCCAAATTGTGTGAAAAATTTATCAACCACAGATTTGGAGAAGAACTGATGCATCGCATCGATCTTTGCTCCATGCTGAAGAAAAAGCAAAGTAGTGGTTATTATCATTGTGAGTCTTCAGTTGTGATTGGTGAGTGCCTTTTGAAAATCATTTATTACTTTAATTTTGATTTCTTTGACATTTTTACTTTTGATTCCTTTAGCCTTATTCTATTTTGGCAAATATTTAGGACTAATTATATATGTTTCTCCCAATAACATAATTTTCTAAATATATGTTTTGGGAATATTTCATTGAAAATTTTGTAGAACATCGTTAGTATTTATTTTTATCAGTCAAGATTTTAATACATATAGTTTCTCTGCTTTTGTGCTTTAAATATAATTACAATGAAGTCTTGAAATGTTGATTCAAAATGCATTTCAGTTTAATTTTATTTCATGAATATGAAGAAATCATTTTCTCCAGTAAAGGCCTAACTGACCACACCATTCTACACCAGGCAGTTTCATGTGTGCTGCTTTTAATTAGGAATAGAATGTTCCAGCACATAGAGTTTCACTCTGGGAAAGCCTTTGTAGGTGGACAGCAAAGATTGAAAACTCATCCGTCAGTTTCTTCTGCAACAAAGATTCATGCATAAATGCCCTAGCATCTTATCAGAGAGATGGCATGTGGAGACAGACTCACACACCCTTATGTTTCCAAGTGGAAAATGGGTATACCAAATGAGGATTTCTTAAAAAAACAAAAACCAAAAAACCAGAACAGGCCTTTCCCCATTGTTACCACATGAGTGTATTTCAAAGGATCCTGGTCTCTTGTGATTCAGATTTACTATTTCAAACCAGGCACCATTCTTATTAAAATTGTGAACTTCAAGATGGCCTAACATGAAAATACTCAAAGAAGATAAATACATGATTCTAAATATTTCAAGGTCTTCAACCAAGAGAATTTCTCTCCACTTCAGCTTGAAGAAAACCTATGAAAATATGACCCGAAAGAATCTTACTCCTGAAGTTTATTAAAGCACTTTAAAAAATGTTCAAGGGACACATTTTTATTTCTGAATTCTCACTTGAGATCTTCCAAGAAGTCATCATTTTACCTTCCAAAGATTTTAGCAACCTTAAACAGAAGTCATTTGAATTTTATGTTGTAACATATTTCGAATCTATTTTAAGGAATTTTTTTTTTTTGGTTTCAGAATCTCTTTCATGTCTTCTACTGAAATTTTGATACAGACTAAACATTTCTGCCTTGGTTCATTGTAAAAGGCAAATTCAAATCCTTCTTGAGTGATAAAGATTTTGGCTAGCTTTCCATGTCTTCTCTATTATTACTTTAGGTCAACCTTTAAGGATAACTATTTATTTACTTCATTGCGTCTCCTATTCCCACTCATTTAAAGAATAAACAAACAAAAAAACAATATGTAGGTTTTACTGGAAATATTGTGGGACTGCATTATATAGGTTATAGCATCCTTCACCTGGACAGCTCTGTTCACCTCACCCCAAATCACTAAGTTTTAGCCAATGACTTTTTTTATTGCTTTTTTCTAGCTTAGTTTCTAAAATTCCCCAAATTATAGACAATTTCTCTAGATTGTTTTTATTAGCCTTCTTTATAACTCACCCTTTTCTAATTTCGAGCAATTTAGTTTCTTTCAGACTCCACCAATCTTGTATCCCCACATGGATCATTTAACATCATTTTTAAAAATATGTTTATTTTGCTCATTGCAAACTTTTTTTCAGTCACATTTTGTGCCACTAGTATGAACTTTAAAGTAACTGCACCTAAAATGATAATTATGTTAAAATTAAGCAAGTTTAATACACACTAGAGTTCTTTTATTTGCTATGGATTAGCAAATATTTATTGATTTTCTCAGTCTTACCTGAGTTTTGAAACAGTATTTACCAGGATTTGGGGTACTTTCTTTGTGAATTTCATTTCTTGATCAGAATTAATTGGTTTACATTGGTTTCCTTCTCTTTGACTTGATTCTAACACAAATCTAGTTTGTTTCTAGAACCTCAAACCAGTATTTTATTGTGTATATTAATAGAGTGGGTCATATTTATCTTAAGATATTTTGTATTCAGCATTCCAGGATAGACTCTGGGAATCTCCTGCAATTACTTATAAAATTGTATATGTAGGTACATATGTAACTTTTCTGAGGAAAGAACCAATTAGATTTGCATATTTCCTATCTCTTAATTTGTGAATGGTGCATTCTTGGGGAGTAGTAGATTCCAAATCACCCTGATTTTCTTTGCAACTGTCTCTATGTCATTTAAGGCATCTTGTTATTTATTTATCTATATTTTATAAATATTTATTTTTTCTCTTAAAATATTTAATTTTCCAGCTTTTTTGAGATATAATTGACATGTAACTTGTATAAATTTAAGGTGTACAATACTGATTTGATACATTTATATACTGTGAAGTGATTACCAGCATAACATTAACACCTCCATCCCCTCACATAGCTACCATTTTGTGTGTGTGTGTGTGTGTGTGTGAGAACTTTTAAAAACTTTATTCTTAGTAACTTTCAAGTATATAATACAGTTTAACTATATAATTAACTATAATCATCATGCTGTATATTACATCCCCAGAAATGATTCGTCTTGTAACTGGAAGTTTGTACCTTTGACTAACATCCCTCCATTTCCCTCCCGCCGCCCCCTGTAATCACCATTCTACTCTGTTCCTATGAGTTCAGCTTTTTTAGAGTCCACATATGTGAGACCATACAGTATTTGTCTTTCTCTGATTCTTTCACTACTTTTGGTTTTATTTTAGTATGGGCCAGTTTTTGCAATTCATTTTCATATTTCTTGTATAAATGACATGCCAAGTGCCTTTTTAAAAAATATCAGTGACTACATGCTTCATTTCTTTTTTTAAACCATTTTTTTATTGTTATTCTATTACAGTTGTCCCCGTTTCTCGCCCTTTGCCTTCCTCCATCCATCCTACCCCCCACTCCTACAGTCAGTTCCTACACTGTTGTCTATGCCATGGGTCATTCATACGTGCTCTTTAACTAGTCCTTTCCCCTTCTTTCCACTGTTAACCCCTTCCCCCCTCCCCTTTGGTCACTATCTGTTCCATGTTTCCATGCTTGTGGTTCTATTTTGTTTCTTTTGTCCATTATATTCCTCTTACAGGTGAGATCATATGGTAATTGTATTTCACTGACTGGCTTATTTCACTTAGCATAATATTCTCAAGTTCTATCCATGCTATCACAAAAGGCAGGAGTTCCTTCTTTCTGCTGCGTAGTATTCCATTGTGTAAATATACTACAGTTTTTTGATCCAGTCATTCACTGATGGGTACTTAGGCTATTTCCAGCACTTGGCTATTATAAATGGCTCCACTATAAACATAGGGGTATGTAAGTTCTTTTGAACTGGCGATTCTTTGTGTATATTCCCAGCATCAGTATATGCCTCGTTTCTAATTGATTCTTTTTCATGTTTTCCTGTTCTGCTCTTTGCTTCACTTTACAAATACTATTCCTTCATCTTTCTCTTGGAGAATTTCAACCTAGTTTCTTTTTAATGTTCTTTTCATATTTTTTTAAGTTTCTAGTTCCATGGATATGAATTCTTCAGTATGTTACATCTTTTGCGGCACTCCATTTCCTCTGGCGCTTTTTAAGTTTTCTGAGGGCTTATTTGCATGTTTCTGCTTCATAACCCCTGTGTGGTTTGGAGATGTCTCCCTAGTTCCATAGGGTACACTGCTCTGAACTGGTTAGGAGCTGGCAACAGCAAACCATCCTTGTCCACAGGGTTAGAGTTCATTCTTATTGTATCTCACCAATTTATGAGACACTTTAAAGAGTAAAGAAATTACCCCTTGCCATATTGGCTTCAAATATTTTCCAGATTTTATTTTGCATTTAATTTTGGTCACAAGCTATTTTTCATGTTAAGTGTTTCAAATTCATGTTAAATTATATATTTTAAAACTTCTCTGTGATTTAATTATTATGACTAGAGTCATCTCCAAACCAAAGATTTAATATGTCAATGTAAGAAATGTCCAAACCTGTAGAGATTCTTAGCATTTACTTGAACCAAACTGATGACATCTGCGGGGAAGCAAAGTCTCAGTGGATTGAGAATATGTTCCAGAGGATGGCAGTTTTGCACTTTTTTTTATGCATTAGAATCGAAGGAGGAGTTGTAAGGAGGGTTCCATGAAATCCACTGGGGTAGGTTAAAGCGACGGGAAGAAGCAAAGCCAGGAAATCTCCGAGACTGGATAGAAATTAAAATACTTTTTCACACCAAGGGTGGAGGATAGTTACTAACAGAGATGGTATTCGGTGGGAGAAACAGTGAGGGGTTTTGTGTTCTCTACTCAAGAGTGGTTGTGCCCTGAGGGGTCTGATGAAGGAGATTACCTGACATTTCAAAGGTTTGTTATCTTAGATGCAGAAAAGACTACAGAGGATCAGCTAAGGTAAAGCGTGACCTTTGTCAAGGAAGCTGCAGGCCTAGGATGTGACTGCCCGCCCTGACTCATTTTTGGTTAGGAATTTTTATGTTCAGGCCATCCCATGTGGTTACTGTCAGTGTCTGAGTTTGTAAGGCCGCCATGCAGGCTTCCCCTGAGATGGTCAGTTTTAGGCTGTGCCTCCTTCTCCATCCACAGATACAGATACATATACATTTATATTGTCTTCTAGATTTTTTCATTTGAGCTTTTTAAAATTTTTAAGTTTATATATTGATTTTGGGGAGGGTGGAGAGAGAGATAGACAGAGACAGAGACACAAACATCCATTTGTTGTTCCACTTATGCATGCATTCATTGGTTGATTCGTATGTGTTCCCTGACAGGGTACCAAACCTACAGCCTTGATGTATTGGGTCAGTGCTCCAACTGAGCTACCTGGCCAGGGCTTTCATTTGAGCTTTTAAGATACCTGTTATGGTCATTAGTATAAGTACTCGGACACAGAATATTAACAAAAAATCCAGTTACTAAAAGTGAATGTGAAGCCGAGATTTCACTTTAGGAATATATTTTCATAAAATTTTTTATACACCTACAACCTTAGTCTGTGTTCCAAAGATCACAAATTAGCAGCTTTTTTCACGTGGTACTTGATTGAAACAGGTTTGTTTGTTTTTTCTAATTTAAATAATTTCCCATTATCGGGGTGATTTTATTAAAAACAAACAAACAAACAAAGCTGGGTTCCTGCCACCTTCTGAACAACCTGGTCCCACATTCTTGCATGGCAGTGATTCTCTGGATGGGCTAGTAGGCACATTGACCTTAAAAGTAGCTGCCTTTTGCCATCCCCTACCCCTTACTCTGTTGTCTTTCTTATAAAATTTGCTTAACTGTTCGCACTACTTACTTGGCTCCTGAAAGCACTTGAGTTTGACCCCCCTGCCAGCTGTCGCTGTTCCCTGTGCCTACTTTACATTCCGTGCTAAGCATTTTCCTCATTTCTGTCATCTGTACTTTGTTGTGGAGTCTTAGGGGAGGGAGTTTGCTAGGATATGGAGATAACACTCCGATTTTTAGATACAAGGAATGGTACTGCATTTTAGTTCCCTCACAGTCAAAACTTTGGGTGATACCATGCCTACTTAGCATCCGGCTACAGCTCTTTACAAACCTAACTGCACTAACCAGCTATAATTCAAACCTCCCACTCTACCACCCCTCCCCCCATGCCCCAAAAAGGGAAGGAAACCCAGAATGAAATTCAGATTCAGATTTCTTAGCGTGATGAAGGCTGTTCTCTGTGAGCTACTTAGTGGAGTTGGGTGAATTGATTTTTCTCAGGCAGCTATGTCCCACTTATATTTCCTTAGGGAAGGTAATTGACTAAATGACATCCTTTGTAAGACTGATGAGCAATTTAGTGCTTGCAAAAACTAGTTTGCTTTCAGCTGTTCAGACATATCTTGTAGGGGACAGTGGGGAATTTGGAAAGGTCTGGAAGGTATTTCTTTTGCAGGGCAGTATATTTCTTAATAATTTCTGCAAGCCCAGGTGGGGACGATGATTTTCTGGGAACACCACCCTTTTTTGTTTAATAATAATTCATCATTAATTTAATATTATTGAACATGTACAATGTTCATGCTCAGTGTTCATGCTTTCCTGGGTATCATGAAATACAAAGAAGTGAAATGGAGAGGGAAGAGGAATAGATGAGTAGGGCTTTGTACATAACAGTAATGGGTTTTGGTATAGGACACAGTGGAAGAAGCTTATAATTTTACCTTCTGGTAGAGTGTGAAGATGGTGAATGCCAGAGTTTGGATAAATAGGGTGAGATTGAGGAACAGACAAATGGGTAGTAGAGAAAGGACACTTCCTAGGAGCGCTAGGCATGATTTATAGGCGTAGAGAAGCTATGGACTGCGAGGCAGGGTAGGGGCAGTATTAGTGACAGGAGGCACACTTTAAAGACTGGTGGTGGAGTCTACTGTCTTGTTAGCAGAGGAAGCTACAAAGGAGGTGGTGGCTTGGTTTGTGTGTGTGGTGAGGGAGGTGGGAGAGGAGATGGGCACAGTCATACGTAGTGAAGCAGTGACTGTATAATAAAGGAGACTGAGTAGATAGGTGGGGATAAACAGAGGGTGAAGTTTAATACTCAACATAATGACACATGATTGGACCATAAGGATAAGACCTCAAGACCGTAGTACAGAGGCAGTGAGGGGAGGAGGGTTTTGCCAACCATAGGCTCAAATAGAAGCAAACAGGCCTGTATGGAGATGGTGATAGAAGAGAAAAAGGGGCATGCATATCAGGTAAGTTAGAGTCAGCATAGCTGTAGTCCATTCAGTCTGTACCGAAAGCCAAACAGTTCAGATCAAGACACCAGACTTTATGGACTGAAACTCTATGGAGAGTTCTGAGTGAACTGAGTCAATGAATTTTTTCTATCTGGATGTCCCTGCTTTTTGAGAATCACCCTTAAGAGACATGGGCAGCTTAGACCAATCCTGTCAGTCTTAAAATGCTTGTCATGGTTCATCCAGTGATTTCCAGTAGTTATACCCAGGTGGTGTTTCCGTCAAAAGGAACAGACTTCTGGGGTTGCATCTGGGGAGCCCCTCATCTCTGACCTTGGTGTCCTAATCTACAGTGCTCTTGTATCCTTAGGGGTCACAGCAGAACTCCAATAGCTCTGGATCTTGCCTGATTTTAGTATGTAGGCATGGGTCTTCTTTATGAAAGAGAATACTGTCAGAGTAATTGACCCACTGGTTCTTGCGGCAGGAAGTGCTGGAGGGAGAAAGAAGTCAACAGTTTTTCTTCATGGATGAAAGGCATAGCTAAGACAAAATCTTTGAGCTTTCTAGAATCTTTAAACCTTAACCTGTGTCAGATCAATGATAAATAATAAAGTTTTAAAATATTCAATTTGAAAATGTATTGCTTAATGACCCCATGCCCACGTGAAGGTCTACTTAGTGGATGGCAATATCAGCAATAGATATGTGCTTGAATATTGATTTTCCTTACGCAAATTGTTTACTTTTTGCTGTAGAAACATATAATTCACTGAATTATTTAATAGTCTAATAATTTATAAGGCTATACTTTTGTTAGGTTTTAAACTCTTCTAAAATATTCTTTTGTTTGCTAGCTCTCGAAGTTGGTCCATGGATCCCTGTCAGTCCCTGAGATAATTTTAGGGGCCTGTGAGGGCAAAACAATTTTTGTAAAAATTTTATAAAAATGTTAAGATATTATTTGCCTTTTCCACAGGGTTAACATTTATACTGATGGTGCAAAAGCAATGGTGGGTAAAGCTGTGCATGGCCAGCATGAATCAAAGCAGTTGCAGTTAAAAAAAAATTTTAAGTCAATTTTATGTAAGAATGCTCTCTCAGAGTTGTAAAAAAATATTAATTTCATTTAATCTCAACCTTTGAGAATGTCTTTGATATCCTGTGTAATAGAAATAGGAACGAGCATAAACACTTCTGCTGCATATTCAAGAAGAAGGGTGACTCAAAGAAAAGCATTTGTGTGATTGGTTAAGCTGCAAGATAAAGTCGCCACTTTCATGGAACACCATTTTTTTTCTTGAAGAATGACTGACAAACTATCATTTTCACACTTGGGTCTGACAGACGTTTTCTTGAAAATAAACAAAACTGTCGCATCAAGGACAACTGGCGTTATTTATTGCCAATGGTAAATATAACCCACGTGAACAAAAGCTCTTGCTGGAGAGGGAGATTGTCAGTAATTTTTAAGAATGAAGAGAGGTCCTGAGGCAAAAACGTAAGAATTCCTGCTTTAGTTCATGGTCCAAGGAAACCATGAAACAATTTAATCCTCAGACAATTCTTCAAAACTAATGTTGATGAATATTTCCAACCTTTTCTTCTAACAAGTTAATTTTAATGGCTACTCAACTATCTCTCTATAAAATATAAACTGGTTTGATTCCTCTCGCCTTAATTTTTTCTTCCCTCCTTAATTTCCATTCAAGCATTCATTCTTAGGTAAAGATATAATAAGTGCAAAATACCTCAGACTGACAGTAGCATATCTATATGCAATGACTTATTAAGAAAGCATTATTATGTTAATATTTTACAATGTACAAATGTCTCTTTTGCGATGGTCAGAACGAAAATTGTGTCCTTTTTTTGCACAGGCTAACAGGAAGATGATTAAGAAAACTTTATCTCTACTTAGACCAGCAATTTTCAACCTTTTTCATCTTATAGCACACATAAGCTAATTACTAAAACTCTGCAGCACACCAAAAAAATATCATATGTTTTGCCGATCTGACAAAAAAATAGGTATAATTTTGATTTATTCACACAGGATGACTATTGTTATGTTGGCTGTTATTTTTTTATTTGACAATCTGAGGGAAAACAGGTCAATGCCTCTGACTAAACAGTCAGGTACTGCATGTTTTAAAAATTCTCATGGCACACTGGTTGAAAATCGCTGACTTAGACCAATTAAGGTGAATCTATTTCAAGCATGTTTGAAGAGGAAAATAGTTTATCATCTGAAAAAACTACACATTTTTTTCACTTGAAAACTTTCGCAGTTGGAAATTTTCACTCTTCAAAATTATCAAATAATTTAAGAACTCAGTAGACTGTGTTTCATTATTTACTTTATGACACAGACCATGAGTGACCATAAAATTTATCATTCAAATGGCGTACTTAAAAGTGTACTATGCTGGGATAAAAGAAGAAAACCAAGACTATCTGGGTTTACTGGTACTCATGTCATCCTACTTAGAAAGCATAATGCTCTTTAAAAAGCAGAGCCTTTGACATGTTAAAATACAATATTTTAAATGCCAATCTGGTTCCTTTTGTAATCTAATTGTCCTCTCTTTAAATGTTCTTTTGATGAAACATGCCTTCTAAGAAGAAAGTGTTTGAAATTTCATTGTCATATGCCCCTATAAAAGTGAGAAGCAATTCATAATCAGAACTTTCGGGTTATTTTTATATCTGCTTGAGTTAGAGGAAGCTTCAGATTAAGTAACGCAGAAAATTAATCTTAGTGATGGCTCACTGTGTTTTAACTGGTGTATCAGCATTTAATCTGGACACTAATACAAAGTGGCAGCTGTGGCTCGGGCTACTCTTGAAAAATCGGCCATCTGTTGGCCTGGTTTCAAACCTTCTGATTTATATTTGATGCCTTAGGAGAACTCCACATATCAAAGGGGCAGTGCTATATGGTAAATTTAACTACCTGAAAATTAAGCTCTGCTGCTAGAATGATGCAGTAAAAATTTGTCATTTTATGATTTATTTGTAGAGCCTTCAACTTTAAGTGTATTTTGGAAAACATGAAAGTAATTTTTTTCCCATGTGTATGCTTATTTTATTTTTTTAATTTATTTTTCAGTTACATTTGACACACAATATTATATTAGTTTCAGGTGAACAACATAGTGATTGGACATTTATGTACCTTAAAAAGTGATTACCCCGATAATCTAGTACCCATCTGACACCATATATAGTTATTACAATATTATTGACCATATGGTCAGTATTGAATTCCAAATAAAAAGAAAATGAACTACATGAGTGAAATGATTGGAGTGCTGAGTCTGTGGTTAAACAAACCCATTATGATATAGCTAATTAGTGTTGAGACCCTTTCAGTTGCCAAAATTATGGCTAACTAACCCATCATATTGCCTGATTGCCTCCGAATACATTGTTTCACTACACTAAACATACTTATTAACTGTTTAAAAGTGCTAAGCACAGTGCCTGGCAAACAGTGTTTTAAAATGTTTCTTATTAATATTAATAGCTGTACTAGTTGTATTAGAATGCTTATTACAATGGTATTCTTACTTTTCTAATATCAGAATGCTCATTTCAGGCTATAGAGATTTGCATTACTCTTCATGTTTTCCTTAAATTGGCATGTGATTAACATTGGTGCATTTCAAAAATAAAAATGAGTGTACTCATTATTTTTCAAGAACCAAACATGAAACTCATTAATTCGTCTCCGTTTTAGTAAAGCACAGGGGGATTGGAGAGGATGCAGAGTAGTGGAGAGACTGTGCTGCAGACAGAAGGAGGAGTGAGCCAGAAGTTCCCAGTCAGACAGACCTCGTTCTGATGGTCACTGCTATTTCCCAACTCGCAACGTAGTGCACGTTACCTAACGACCCTAAACGCTTAAGGTAGAGCTAATAATGGTGGTTACCTCCTAACATCGTGAGAACAGAGTGAAGTAATACACAAAAAGTATTTAGCATTCTGCCTGACACATACTCATTGTTCACTCACTAGTACCCATTATTATTGCTGTTTTTATTTCAAATTGTATGTAGAATTCTTAAGACCAGGACAGAGCAGGGCAGAAACTGACTTAAGGAAAGGTTAGTGTTTTGTTTTGTTTTTTTTTAAGATTTTATTTTTTTATTTTTAGAGGGAAGGGAAGGGAGGGAGAAAGAGTGGGAGAGAAACATCTATGTGAGAGAGAAACATTCATCAATGTCCTGTTTGGGGATCGAACTGGCGACCTTTCACTTTGTGAGATGATGCCCAACCAATGAACCACACCGGTCAGGGTTGGAAGGGTTAATATTTTTAAAAAGTCAATTTCTTCTTAATCTTTACTAGTAGTACACTACTGTAAGGAATTAGGAAAAACTTTGGACTCTGAAAGATTATTAAACACTGGAACAAGGTGTTAAGGGACTTGGGAAATGTCTTTACTTTTAAGGGGGAAGAGAGAGTACCATTTCCGAGGTCATCTAACCTGGAGGTCTGAGTGACCTCATGAAGTTTCTTCCGTCGTTATGATAATTCACAAGTTCTCTATTTTGTGTTACATTTGTTGTATTTTAGTTTTTGCTGAAGCTAGACTTGCTGATTAATTGCAAGAGCAGTAACAAAATTCTCATTGTCCAGCTCTATCTGAAAAGCCATTCCACTGTATTCTTTTGTTACGTATTTACTCTTAAACTAGGAGTTGGAAGGGAGAGTGTGACCGTGAGTGAACGGCCCTTGGTTGCTGTGCCCTGGCAGAGCGAGCCCAGGATTTATTGATGTTGCCTGAGCTATCACTTCATTCCTAGCTCCCTCGGGGCATTTGAAGAGCTGCTAGCTGTGCACATAAAGACTCTTCCTTCACGGTAAAACTTCTGTAGTTTCTTTATGGTTGTTATAATTTATTTGTGCAATTTATCGAACAGGTATTTATTGAACCCACCAAGTGCCAAGCATTATGTTGTCTGTGTATTAAGGATGAAAGGTGGGCCATCATAGACCATACTCTCCAAGAGTTAACTTTCTAGTGGGAGATCATGCAAACAATTACAATTTAAGCTGATAATGACTGTAATGAAGTTAATGGGAACCCAGCGAGGGTACTTCTAATTCGGCCAGGGATTGTCAGGAAAGGCTGCATAGAAGAGGTAAGGTTTGAGCTGAAAATGAGAATGTGGGGAGGGAGAAAAGGGAAAGGGAGCTGTTTTCTCAGAGGAGTGTAAGTAGTTCACTCTGCACATGAATTACTTGTCATTCAGGTCTCATCTTAATTCAGATCTTACTTTGTAGGGAATGAGAATCATCAACAGTATTGGAGCTTAAATGTCACAATCAGATTTATGCTTCAGAAAGGTCACTCTACCAGTAGTATGAGCGCCTGGCTGTCGAGAGGGAACAGAATGCCGAAGCAGCAAGTTGAGCAAGAAGGCTACGTCTGAGTCTAGGCACGTCGTATTGCCTACAGTTTGCATTTGTAGTGGTGATGAGAAAGAGGGATGCATTGTAGATCTAGGTGGGCAGGAGAATCAATGTTTTCATGGGTTATTGGGGGGATCATGAAAGACAGAGGAGAATTTTGGGATAGCTTCCAGGTGTGGAGTTTAGACAGCTAGTAGGTGATAGTGCCCTACACCCACACAGAAGATAAAGGAGAAGACAAGATTTTGGTGACAGGAAGATGATGAGTTCAATTTTAGACATAATAAAGCACCTGTGGCCCAATCAAGTGACAGATCTAGGAGGGAAACCTGGGACATAGACGATATATCCAAGTGAGAGATATGGGATGCAGTGGCATTTGGTTGATAGTTAAAGCTGTGGGTATGAAGGAAGTAGTGAGGGTACCTGGGCATGGGACTTCAGACTAGTTTTGCAGCTGGTTACCTGAGATAACTATTGGAGAGGAAGGAAGGAGGCTTTTTAAAAGGGGCTAGGATAGGGATAAAAGGTCGTGGAAATTATTTGAGTAAATAAGACATCCGTTTATTGTTTCTTGTTGGTTTATGGGATCTGGAAAGTAATGCCATAAACATTTCCCTTTACTATTCAAGTTCACCTCATCTACAGAGAAATTTGTTCTGGTGAAAACAGAGGGAAAAGGAGGGTAAAAGAAACACAGAGTATGCATTATTTCCCTTTATGAATTTTTAACTTTCTGTCTTTTTTCATTAACCTCTAAAGGTCCCTTGATACTTTACCTGACTTTAATATGTTTTATATAAAATACCTAAAGCACTAATTGCAGCTAAGTGAGAGAGCAACATTTTGTCAATTCATGAGTTGGGGTTTTATTTGATCTTCTATTGACTAGAGTATTCAGGTGAACATTTTGTCTTGATTCTGGTTATGAGTAAAGGAAACTACATTAGATCTTCACAAGTTTTATGTTTCATACCAGGGAACCATAGCTCCCAAATATATTTTCATTGCTAATAGCTCTTATCTAAGCAAAAGGTTTTGCTTAAGAAGTCAGTCTTAGCATGATAAGGTTTAGAGAGAGACAGTTCATAGTTTTGCTGCTTGTTCTCCAGCTACACATTTAGTAAGAAAGTAGTTTATAAATGTGGCATAGATTTATCCATATATGATAGGTTTTTTTATTAGCGTGGCACTCTTTTTCAATGACTTACTTTTTTAGGACTTTTTTTTTTCTCTACAAAATTATTTATAGACCCTTTCAGTCACTTCCCTAATTTTAATTTTAAAACAGTGGATATCACATTTTTACTAAAGGAGAGGTAAATACAAAACCGCAGTGGACACCAGTGCTTTACCTGTTCTGAATTCACTCTCTTTCCCCCTCTTCCCTGTGCGGCGGGCTTCAGGGCATGTGGGCCCCGACTTAGCCTGCAGGTGCTTGGGTTCATCCTTCTCACCAGAGATTAGTTTAGAGGTGGCATATGACCCCATTCTGATCTGCGAGGGAAGGTTTGCTTGGGACCTCAGGGAACAGTTTTCAATGATACATAGAGATTTGTAGAGAAGAAAATGTCATTTTTTTTTGTTGGAAATTGTTGGATATACCTATGTGCCTGGACTTAGCAGCCACCATGGTGAATCTTGATGATCTTGTTAAACCATGGAATTAACCAACCCTAGAGCCACTCTATGTCAGGTTATAGAGATGGCATTATTTTTTCACCATTTGAATCAAGGCTTTTTTGTTACCTGCAGCTGAATGCATCCTAACACATACACATTTCAGATGTGAAATAAGAACTATATTAATAGAAAATAGACTCAGTATTTTGGTTTCATGAATATGTAAACAACCGTTCTGACAGTTATCAAATGTTGTTGGAAATGTGCATAAAGAGAACAAATATTGACATAGTGCACCAGAAGGTCAGCCTGGGTCACCGTGGGTCATGACAGGTCCCGAGACCTGCCGAAACCAATCTGCATTTAACTGCATTTCATTTAGTATACGTGAATTTTCTCTTTGTTATCTTGGGGATTCACTCTCCCTCTTCCTTAGCCCTTGAAGTGTTATTAGAGAAAAAAAGCTTTAATAACAATACACTGAGTTATTAAAGCACCTTTTATTTGAAGCCTTCAAATCCTTTACGGAGCAGGAAATGTGATTGACTGTTGTCTTGCCCAAAGTCAAATAGTGTGGGCCACTTTCAGAGCTAAATATATATTGAGGAGATTTCACATAAAGAATAATTAGGACCTGTGAAAACCCCCAATAAATTAGGAACCGTAGAAGCAAATTTTATGTTTATATTGTGAAACTACAAATAAAATCTTCTCACTTGAGCCCTATTGGCTTTCCTGAAGTATGTTTTTCTTTCTGTTAAGGATGTTGCTTTTTCTCTGAAAGACTCAGAGATTAAGGGGTTAAAGGCACTTGAATAAGAAAGCAGCCATGTCAGGTAATACAAACACTGGCCAGAAGATTAATGTATCCTTTGCTTTTTTTCCCCTTAAATATGTTTTAACATCCAAATGTTTAATTTGTCCTTCAGTAAGTAACTGTTGTCAGTTTTTGTGATTTTTATTGTTAACACTTGAAAAGAAGGACAGACTGTAAGAAGCAGGACTGAGCGGTGTCTGCCTGGAAGGTGACTGTTACTGGCCTTGGTTCTTGTGTTTCTCTCTTGCCTTCATAAAGCTGTCCTGTGCAAATGCTGAGCGCCGAGTGAATGCTCTTGTTCCCACAGGAGCGTGCCTGCAAGTGCCCGCCTCCTCCCTCCTTCGGCCTTGGCTTCCCTACCTACGCTGGCATACATCTCCACTGGAGCTAACTTCACCCCAGGAGCTGATGTAATTATCACATAGGCACATACTACGTGTTTAATAAATCGCTCCTTGAATCAAACTGAATTGATAAAATGGTATAATGTAAATTCGAAGTGTCCAAAGACACAATATATCTTGTCAGCCCTTCTTCCAGCCTTCTATTTCAAGAGCTCTACTGCTCTTTGTTCTCTCAGCAGAGACAGAGATGCTCTTCCCTAATTTATTTCTCACCAATTCCGGACATGGCTTCAACTCCAACATCGGTTAAGATTGGCCCACACACAGAAACGAAGCGACTGCATAATAAGCGTGGAGGAGGCATTTGAAAATTGGCGCTAAACGGGCACGCCCCGGCAGAGGTGTGGGAATGCCCACTGCAGACCGGCGAAGGCCTTCTTTCCGAGCTCTGGCTCCGGCTCACTTCAGCCCCCTTTCCAAATGCACATACGCTACATATGGTACATTAGGTTTTTCTCCACGTGTTTCATAGGGGAGAACACAAGCCTCTTTCCAACTGCATACTGAAATTATATAGCATATGGCAGTTTCAAATACAAATACCTATAATTTTCTGTTTTAGAGAAAAACAACTAAAGCACTGCAAAGAGCAGTAAAAAGTTTTTGTGGAAAATATGACTAAAATAGGAATAATAGTTTAAAAAAAAATAGATTCTTGGCTCCCAAATTTCACAGAACAAGATTCTTTTCCCTGATAATTAAAAAAAGGACTTTGATGGTGAGGTTTACGGATAATTCTAAAAGTTTTCAATTATGATTTCTTTGTTTCTTTTCCTTACAGACTCTCATAAGAACAGCTTTCAAATATCAGTGTTTAATGATGTAGTTTCAGAACCTTGCCCTTTGGTTACAAAATGGCTATGAAGATTCAGCAGTGGCTAAACAATGGAGGGGCATCTGGGTGACAGAGACATATTTATTGTGGATTGATTATTGAGATTTGAGATTTGGCTTTAAAAGAACATACTTAAACAGAATATAGCATTGGGTATGTCCGTCCAGCCGTCTTCAGGCCCAGAATAATTGTCTTTTGGTAACCCCCTATTAACATAAAACATTGGGATACAATCTTATTTATTTTAGAATAAGAACATATTCTATTTTAGAATATATCCCAATTTTTATGAGTTGTGTTTCCATAAATTGTCAAGCACTTCTTGAACTTACGTACATTTTTGTTGAAACTGTGACATTTCTCGGCATAACAGTTTCCATTAAGTGTGCATCCTGCTGTATAATGAAATTTTCCCGAAGTGTCTCTTTTGTGCTTAAAGGCATGTCTCTTGTGGTTTGCTTCCAGAATTTGGAGGGATAGAGCAATATTCTTCCCTTTCTTTACACCTCATGATTTAAAGTCACCTTTCTTCCTACTCTTTTAAATAAACATTCTTTTCTTTCTCATGTGTTTCCATAGCTGTCAAACTCAGATTTCCTTTAATTAATGAATTAGGTAGAGGTCTCAGTAGGGTTGGTAATCTGTACAGGTTACAAAATGAGGCTCTTACAATGAGATTTATTGTTTATCTTGAGTCAGACTTTTACAGCAAGATTGCTCAGAAATCCAAATATATATGTATTCAGTCATAGAAAATAGTACCAACAGAGGACATAGAGAATAGAGCTTTTGGTCATAGTAAATTATTATTTTTTCCCACTAGAGACAATAATTAGAGCTGTTATTTCCAAGTACATAGAGAAGAGGCAGCTTTTTTGTTTTATTCCTGCCATATTAACCATTATAATGAAAATTCAAATTGCTACAGCAGATACAGGCAACTCTCCTAACCGTGATTTGTCCATAGCCAGGCCTGTGAGAAAAGAAACATGCAAAGATTATGCTTTTAAATTTATGAACATGATACTATACCAGATTTTTTTTCTCACTGAAGTTAACCTTTTAAAAAAAGATCAAGTTGTGGTGGATCTCTATATATTACTGAAGGGAATCTGTTAATCCTCTACTAAAACCCCATCAACATCCTTGGGGATTACTTGTGAATGGTACACGTGGCTGTTTTCCTGGAGGACAAATGCGTTGTGGCCGTTCCGGTACCTCTGTGCCCTAGATAGAGGCTCTCTGTGGCATCAGGCTGCAGTGCCAGTCCAGCTCTAGGAGGGAACCTGTCTTTGTGTCCTTTGCTTTAAAGCAGGAGTATGAGACTCTAAGGAGCATTCATAAAGGGGTGTGGCACCAAAGTTGAGAAACCAAGACATTTAAAACATATTACTGTAGAGCTTGGTTAAATAACTATTTTTCTACACATTATTCCGAAGTTGTAGTAAGCTGTTTCATAAAATATATACACCTGATAACATAATGTAGAGCCCTGGGATCAGATGCTCAGGGTTTATGCAGCCAGACAAATTGAATTCAAATCCCATTGTCACATACTCTCTGAGAGATTTTGGCCAAGTTACTTTTTGGAGCTCAAGCTTATTTATCTGTAAAATGAGGCTAGTAATAGTACCTACCTCATAAAGCTGAGTAGTGATTAAATGAATGAGTAACTATAAAAACCCCTAGCAATATAAAAGTCTGGACACTTATCTCCTGGGCACTGCATTTGGGTAAGGCTTTCTTGCTTGGAGGTCACATGTGTCTTATGAGCAGTAACTCAGGATGGCAGCCAGCAGGGCAGGAAATGGGAAAGGAGGAGACGAAATTGCCAGTTGGTGCGGAAAACATTGATGTGCGTATAAGATACAGCCTTCAGACATCATCCTAGTCTCTTCCCCTCCTCCCAAGCACCACCTACGTTGCAACAACAAAGGAAAACTTTACAATGAATTTGCCTGATTTACAGATGAAGATATCAGATAACTCTGACAGAGAGGTCAAAGTTTCATAACTGACAGAGTTGAGATTTAAACCTCTGGTTTTCTTATTCAAAAGATTGTATCACTACACCAATATTGGCAATTGAGGAATGCCAGGAGTTACTAATTTTCTTCAATGAAGAGTATTTACAGCAAATATTTCTTTAACACAGAAAGTAATGCTTAGGATAAAAAAAAACTTGACAATTTTTATTCTTTCAGACTGTGTACTCTTTTTTAGATGAATATGACAGTAGACACACTGCATTCAGAACTTTGGAAGTTTTCATCACCCATCGCCCTCCCCGTCGACCACCTGGTAAATAGGTGTATGGCCCTAGCTAGGAAGTAGATAAGAAAAGGAAGAATTTGGATGGTTCTTCTGGCACTAAGAACAGGGGAAGGCTGTTTCCTATACAAGAGACCAGATTTGAACAATTACGTGAAATCAGTGATCTCATGTCATGAAGCTATGAATATGTTGTATTTTGAAATTAGTTGTTTTGCTGTCCCTGAATTTACTTAAACCACTTTCTGATTTAAGTCAGAAAGATGCTCTTATTCCTGATCTTTTTCTCAGTGATGGGTATTGATTTGGAGAGTTTTCCAGGTTATTGAGATAGTGATGCTACCATTTCAAAACTCATAGCATTGATTAATACTATAATAGAACAAATCAGTGGTTCAGAAAGCAGATATTTAACTTTAAAAGGTATGCCGTGAAATGCAGAGAACAGTCCATATTCCCCTTCCTTTCCACTTTCCCTGTCATTTCTAGTGTTTGTGCTGTTTGTTAAGTAGTTAATGGTGCTTCATGCAAGTTGTGTTTTCAGTGTTCTGCAATGTCAGGTTCCCCATTCATAAAACAAACAAAGGAACTAAAATCCTCTGGGGAAAAGAAAGCTCTTCCTCTTTAAAAGCCGGCTGAAAATGGTTTTTTTTTTGTTCCTTTGAGTTTCCCTGTGTAATTACTGTATTTGTCTGTTAGAGAAGGGCTCATGGTGGTCTGTTCTTCGTTACCTCTTCTACAGGCAGCTCTAGAGATCCACACAGCACATGTGGAGCTGGCCTGAGGATGCGAGCTCGCAGTTTTGTGAGGATTAGCCCAGCGTGTGGGCACTTCTGTCACTGAATGCCAGTCCTGGAGTAGCAGAGCAGTGCGTTGGGCTGGAGGACTGGGAGGTGGAGCCTTTTTGCTCACTGCAGTGAGTTCCCTTCTCCTCCCTCTCTCCCCGGCTGTACATTGGCTCTGCATGCTCCGTGCCCGCTCCTCCGAGCGGCATAGGCGGGGTGTGCTCACAGACCCGGGTGGGAGCTACATTTTCTCTGTGGGGTGCTCGGGGAAAGAGCACCAGGAAGGAAGGACGGCGCCAGTGCCATGGGCCAGCTCTGCTGCTTTCCTTTCTCCAGAGATGAGGAAAAAATCAGTAAGTGTGATCTGTACTGTGCAGAATCCTAAGTGCTTGACTGTTTTGTGTGGCTGTCTTCTAGGGTAGTTTTGGTTTTTTCTTATGGGAAGGAAAGCAGAATAATTAGCTGTGATTTTTCATGTGCTTTTCTTAAAAGGATTGGAGGGTGTGTAGTTAATGATTAACTGTAAAAGTACACTAATTCAATAAAGAGGCTAGGTTAAATGTAAAATACTAGAAACTCTTTTTTGATATTCCTCTGTTGGTAATTTTACAGATTATTTTTATCATACTGTCTGGAGTCAGAGTTTAGTTTTGAATTTCTTTAAATCACTGCCTACCATTTGATGTATGGCACAAGTCAGACTTCATTTTGCTTATTTAAAATTGGGATATTTTCAAAACAGTGCTCAATAACAATATATAGAGAAGTAAAGCTGGCTCTAAAATGACATATATTATACATTTTCAGATATTTTCATGTTTCCTCTGCTTTGTTCATGTGTAACTATAAGACCACTCCAAACAAGTGATGCCACTTTGCTTCCAGCAAAAACCTCACTGAATATTTTTAAACAAATGTCAGGCAGATTCCACATTTATGGCCCAGAAAACAGAACTTAAGGTGATAACATTTACATTGATTTTTTTTTTTTCCTCATTGGCTTATGTTGATTCACTTACACATTAACTTAGTTAAATACAGTACTGGCATTTTAATTAGTATGCTGAATAGAACTTACCTTACACTAGTTGCCCCAAAATATTGAAATTTTACTTTTTTCCAATAAAATGTTTACAGTCATACTTACTAATTCTGCAGCCGCATTTCTGTTATGTCAGTGCTTTATTTAAATGAATTTAAATAAGTCTGCAGAATCTTATGATATCTGGTTCAGATACTCAAAGGCCCATGACTGGCTTACATTTCCTGCTGCTTGTTCTTCAGGAAACTAACCAGGAATATGTTTTTTAAAAAATTAATACATATCCTATACCTATTCACTTGGAAAATAAGCCAGTTTTGCAAGAAATCTTCTGGGAATGATTGGAATAAATTTTGGAAGAATTTGGAGCATCGGGTTATTAACAAGAGCCAATAGTGGTGCTCTAAATTTTACTTGTGAAAATTATATTGTACAGTACATGACGATCTTGACCTTAAAGCCTGAGATGGCTTTTTTCAAGAAAATTCTTCATTTTCTAACAACGAGCATTGACATTCGTTTGGCAGCCTGAAACTTTTCAGGTATTTGTCAGAATGATTTATTTACAGTTCCCTATCTGAGAAACCTCGGTACGGACAGATGTAGGAGTTCTCTCCTACCCTCTCCACTTCCTGTTCTACCGCTCCGGGTTTTCACTCGGAACATCTGCTTTCCTTCTATTGTTCCTCTTCTGCCCTGTCTGTAAGCAGTCTTCTTGGTTCTAACTGAAGTCAAGTTTCACCTCAATAAGGAATTTGCTCTTTTCTGTCTTATTTGGGATCACTGGAAGGCAAAGTCTTGTGTTTTACATATAACGCTTCTTCATATTGGTTGACAGGAAGTGGTATATGCTGCTTTTTGGGTTTGCTTTCTCAAGTTCCAAAATTTTGAAAGGAAAATGAAGACAGGACACTGAAGTGAAGTTGTAGTCTGGAAGTGCAAATCATGGTTAGAAATCAATACATTTGCACCCCCTTTCCTCTCATTCACCCCAGTGGTCCCTGATCCTCCCCACTCTCTCCCCATCATGTGTCTTTGATTTTTGTCGTTGCTTCACCATTTTCCCCCTCCTAACCTGCTTCACACTCCATTCACACACTCCATTCACACACTCCATTGACATACTCCATCAGCTGTTTTCTGAGGCGGTGTTTAATTTCTTTGCCATAGGGATGCTCTAAAGAGAAGCTTCTCTGCCAGACATTGCTATGTTGCTGGTAATACATGTCTAAAAGTATTTACAAAGGGGACTTGAAAAAAAAGTAGCAGAGAATTCATTAGCTAACATGCCTCAAGAAACATATAAATTAGCACTAATGGTAGATATTCAATCCATAAGTTGTGTTGATAACATGTACAAGAATCTGTAGCAGACATTTGGGAGGGTCCAGAATTTTTCTGACCTTGCTACTAGATGTACAGTAACCTCCTGGGTCTTATTCATCTTTGCGTCCCCACTTAGTAGCTTCCTTAGCCTGCTCTGAGACACATAGACGCATGCTCAGGCAGGACCTACTAGGGACAGAGAACAAAAATGCCAGTGCATAATACTGCTGTAAAGAGTGATGGGCCCTCAAATTATAGAGTTAAATGAGTTTGTGACAAACGTTTACATTTGTGGATGTCATTCTCAAAACACAGGCGAGTCATCTACAATCCTGCAGAGCTACAGAAAGGATATCCCCAGCTGGCCACGTGGTAAGGACCCAGCAACCCCACTCCCTCCCCACCACTCTTTTATTCTGCCTTTGCCCTTGGTGATGGTAGATGGAAAGGATTCTCATTTGCTTGATTAGTTAATGCTACTATTTTAATTTATTGATAGCAAACAAAATGATTTTTCTTAATCAACTAGGTGTGCAGGGGCCTACATTTATGTAGAAAGTTAACTGTATACATAGCTAGAAATCTTGATAATGGGATGAATAGTCAAATACAGTAGAACTCATCATGGCTTATATTTCAGATAATGCATTACAAAGCAGTTAGACACTTTTTGTTTAAATCCAACAGTTGCATATTTTACTCAAACTTTATTTTTTGGACACAATAGGTTGACAATATACTGGCAATAAATGCATGTTTCTTGGAAGACTAAGCTCTTTATTGCTACACAGGAACATTAAATATTACTGTATATATTGTAGGACTCACAAATGTTATAGATCATCTCCTATGTAGTTCTTGCTGAATTCTTATATAGCACTTGTTTTTTAAAATCACCTAATTCCTCACAGTGTACTTCTTGAAGGGACTGTCCGCGAACAGGGATGTTGTTGCATTGGCTTCCTGACCACTGCAGCTTGTCAATCTTACTAAGTTAGCCTCCAAAGGAAACTTAATAACTAAAGAGACACTTCTGTAACTAATTAGAAAACATTTTGCTTGTTCTTTTCCTGTTGCAGATTTTAGCACTTCGAAGAGCATTGCTTTTATGTAGGGTGAAATAGGTCTCTGTCCAAACATGAACCACCCCACCTCGTGGGGCAGGCAGTTTGCAGGTGCGGGAGGCATTCAGCATAGGGCGAGAAGTCACTCCCGGGGGTGTCGTGAGGAGGAGAGGAACAGCGAAGGAATGGAGACACTGCCAACCCGGCTACTTCCTAGCCCTGAGAGTCTATGCAGCTGAAAATAAAATGGTATTAGTATGTATTTTTATGACACATTTTAATTTTATAAGTATGTGTTTTAACAATACATACACACTTTCCTTTCATATATGCAATATGTTCCAATATAGTCTTTTTGTGTAGGATGTTACCAGGACCATTTGTAGCATTCATTGCATAAATATGAGTCAAATCTCAAGATAGTTTGTTTGGTTTTTTTCTTTTTTTCTTTTTTATGATTTGGAATGTGATCGTGTAACACTAATATGTAAATTGAGGTAAGCAGTGTTAATTTCATGTCTGGTGAATACTTAGTTTTAAACCTTAATTACCACAGTGGTCGTT
>PVJD01010471.1:0-53396 GCA_004026545.1 Mormoops blainvillei | reverse complement strand
AATATAAGTTAATGAACAGATACAATTTTATATAGTGATACCGTGTTAAGTTTTTTTACTATAACTGTTTTAGAACTGTAACTCACATGTAATGAAGTTACAACTATGACTAGAAAAAGTATATCAGTAAGTCAAATGTATAATGGAAAACAACTTTAAATAATAAGTTAACTTTTACTAAGCTCTTTCTTTAGTCCAGATTCAGACTTTGAGTATTTAGTAATAATAATCATCTTTTTTTTTAGGGAAATTCAGAACATTTTTACCCAAAAGAATAATATTTTTACTGGGTTTTTAAATGTGAGTAGATGTGCTTCAGTTTGAGAGGAGGGGATGAACACTCCAGGGCTGTGTAAGAACTTGGACTAACCCATGGAGGTTCGAAAGGGTGTTGCATGTTCAGAGGATGCTGAAAATAGAATGGATAACTGGGAAGAAATAATGGCATTTTGTAGGCCATACTGAAGAGTTTAGGTTTTACTATGGTTTCAATGGTGAACCAATAGCAATTTCCAGTTAGCACAATGACGAGATCAGATTTGCTTTCTAAAAAGATTTTCTTCTCTGCTATTAAGTGTTAACTGTGTGTAATCTGAGGATGTGGTCCAAGCAGAACCTGGCTAAGAAATGACTTCACTCTATGCAACCCATGGTCTGAAATGACTGCATCCGTGATACAGCTATTCCTAATGCAAAACCACAGGGAAGTCTAATACATACAGGAGTATGAGATTATCATTTAGACCAATGAAACATATGTAAGCATAACATCAGCTTGACTACTAAAATTTACCATCAAGGGTGAACAGTTTCTAATCAGAGAGGCAGAAAACCATAGCACATGGAGAATAACCCTCATAAGCAGCATGAATTCTATCTCACACACAAACAATGGAAGTCAGAGCTTCAGATTTTATATAGTTTCTTAAAGATAAAACAAAAGCAAAAATGTTTGGACTTATATATGTCTCATTTCTTATCCTTTACAGATGACTTGTATTACTACATTTTTTAATGCTGCGGTCAGCAATGTCAGTTTATTCACAAGGGCTGCTGGTGAGATCTAAAGTTGCTGGGCAAACTCTCCGCTTCGGGTTTCTAAGCAACGTGCTCTGCATGTGGACAGAGTTAAAGTTTGTTGTAGTCTAGGGCATCTGGGCTGCTGCAAAAAGCTGTCTTTTTGGGTTTTTAAAAAAATTTCAATCATGCTTATTAGTAGTATATCATAAAATGCATAAAAATGCTCACCATACGGACAGTTACAGGTTGAAAGAAAATAAAGAAATGAGCGATACATTCTGTATACTGATTTGTACAGAGAATCAGAATCATAAGACTATACTTTAAACCAACTTCCCTGCTTCTCGACTTCAATATTTTTCTGTGTACTTATTTTCCCTGTTTATCAAGAAAATCAATGATATCTTCCCAGGTATGGGAGCTGAGTGGAGCACAGGGTGACATGAAAGAGTCCCTTTTTTCATGTGCTTCTAAATTCTTTAGTCTAGCTGGGTTCAGACTCTGCTGAAGAAAATCAAGCCCTACTCCCCTTTGGTCGCCAAGCCCTGACTGCGTTTGGGTGAGGGAGGCTCTTACGCGCATGTGAAGCGCATGTGAAGGGCTTTCCTCCGGAATGCGGTCCAGCCTGTGAAGCAGTCAGAATAACTTCAGGGGTGTCCATCCCCATTCTGCTGAATCCTGTTTGAAAACTAAGTAATTCTTCCAGGCTCTGAAACACTAGAAAATCTAGGTATGGAAGACAGGATTCAGGACCCAACTTTTGGTCTCTAAGACAAGCAAATGAACACAGAACACAGTCCTTGAAACGGTCTTGTCCCTTCAGAAGAACTAGGTCGCCAACTTACATACTGTATTTGGTATTAAAATGAAGTTTTAAACTCATGTTGGATTGGAAGTCAGAAAACCTCCTCTCCTCTAGCAGGTCACCGCATACATTCAAATTCCTTAGTATTTCCCTCATTTCAAGCTCCTTATTTTCTGGTGGACCAGACTCTCATTTATATGTTATGACCCATCCGTATTAACTTTTTTTTCCATGGGTCAGTGACACTGCATTGCCATTTCACGCCTCTCTTCTGATTCTCTTCTATCCACAGAAAGGTTCTTCTTCCCTCTTGTTTCTCTTCTGAATTTCACTTTTCCTCCTAGATGTTATTTTGAAGCAACCTCTTCTTTGAAAATTGTTTTAATAATTTATCCTTATTCTCTTTTAGTGCCAAGGTCCTAGATCAGAGCTGGCACAGAGAAGTTACTTAGTGTATAACTTCAGAATGATTAAAAGAAATCCATGGTTATAACCATTGTTTTTAATTAAGTTATGATTTTGAGCAAACTTCTTCCTTTTGCTAGTTTGCAGGTAAAGTGGATATAAACTAGATGATCAGAAAGATTATTTCCATGGTAGTCGTTATACTCATTAGGGCTATTCGTAAGTATTCTCTCTCTTCACTTATCAGGCCCATATTATGCCGAGCTATGGCATGGTCAGGAGACCTCAGAGGAAATGACACATGGACTTTGTCATTATAGAGCGCTGTAGTACCCACTTCCCCTACTCCCTCACTCCTTTATAATGACTGGAAGCAGGGACTGAAATGGAACCATGACAGACTGTTTCAGACAAATAGCATGAGTGCAGAACTTTTGTTATTTCCCAGATTTGGGATTTGTTACTATAGTTTAGCATAGGTTTTGCTAAGTTCAAACCTTACATTTTGTAATTATTATTTTTTTATTTGAGAAGATACACACTTTGATTACAAGTCTAATGTCAGGCCATAAAAGTTATAGTTTCCAAAAATCTTTTACGTTAATATGTACTATATAAGAGTTACTTTAAAACTATCAATAACAACTTGAAACATTGGAATATGCTTCTATTTAATGTCAGTAAGCAATTACAATGAAATATACTTCAAGTTTAGTTTTATATAAACCATAAAGAGAAATGGGGTAGAATAGGAACTATTTTCCTTTTCTGCATTTAATTTATATTCAGAAAAAAATGGTTTAGTTTCTATATTTTGGAAAACAGTGTTGCACATGGACTCAATTTTACTAAAAATGCACTGTTTTGTATATTATTTTCCAAGTCATTCTTTTTTTTCCATGAAATATGGCTAATTTTTCCTTTTTATGCCATGATACATTTTCACAATTTTATGAGTTATGTGGTAATGTTTTTCAATATTAGAGAAATTTTAAAAATATATGTTCTCCAACTTTAAAGCTATCACCAGAAAGTTAGACCAATGTTAAAGCAATCCAAATAAATATTTTTAAAATTTAGGCATCGTATGTTTTTAATTTTTGAGATTGGTCATTGGACAATCAAAAGATGACTAATATTTCTCAATTTTATTCAGAAAATTTTATAATACTAAATTGATTTGCAATTTATTTTAAATTTTATTTTAAAAATACACTTTCCTAAGGGAAAATAGTTTAGTGACTTATCAATAAATCACATCCTCACTTGCCAATAGCTGTAAAACTTTTGCCTTTTCTGACTAGACTCTGTATAGCCAGAGAATGAAGTTAACATTAGTTCAATACTCACTCGAAACACTTCAGCTCTCCACTTTTATTCATGCTAACTAACAATAAAGCAGCTCTAGTCTCATACTGAAATCAAATCACACTGTTTCTTCATACACCAAAATTTAAGGAGACTGACACCATAAGAACAGATTTGTGATTTGACAGAGTGTTCACCAAGGCAGTGCTCACCATGCCTTACACAGAGGAGAGTTGTATAATGTTTGTCGAGTCAGTACTTGAACAAACATTTAATAAATAAAATGGATCAATAATTGAATAAAAACCTTTACATAATATGCAACATATTGCATGAGTTCTACAAATGATAGTTATCATTATTGTTATTAGTACTATTTTGTAATACACTCTTTACTTTTATCCTAAAAAATCACCCAAGATTTTATGGTCTGATTCTTTTAAAAATATTTTGATCAATTTTTATAAATTTTATAAATCAAACTGCTACAGCCTAAGATCCTTGACTGATATAAAGAAAATCCTTATATGGCTTTCTTGAAAATCCATTTATTCTTTTTGATATTCTATATTAGCCCACAAAGATTAGAATCCTCTTTGCTTTTAGGGTTTAATTCACTTGACGTATGTTCATTCATTGAATTTAATGGAAAATTAAAGATTATTTATTAGAATTTATTTTGTGTAAGATGTTTTTAGATACATATTCTTCAGATTTTTTTTTTTAATCACACTTTACGAAATATTCCCCACTCACTCAGCCCAGGAGCACATAGACAGCCTCTCTCTTTGTCACCTCTTTAAAGCATCTTTCTAGAGACGAGTGGAGAGAATGACAAGACCACTCTATGGAAAGGCATCAGCATATAACTACACTTCTTTGCCTCACAGCAATGGCAATGTCACTTGTGGACCATAAAGACCAAAACACTGAACAAACACCCCTCCAGGAGTTGACCTCTTCTGTGGGCTAGCCTTCGTGGTTAAGGAATTAAAGTTCTGCAATGAACCAAAAAGGAATGAGCAGAACTTTTAAATTCCTCCTGGGTCACGCTAAACGAGGATAGCTAAGTGAAGGAAACTCTTTGGGATGCTAGACAAATCTGGAAACCTGAGGCTAGAGTAAAATTCTTCCTAATCTCAAAATGATTAGTAAAACTGTTTACAAATCTTGAAAGAAGGGACAAAAGAATCAGACAGCATGTGCCTGTGTTGTCACCACACGTATCTCATCAAGTAATTCACATTTGTGTGCTATTTATCATTTTATACCATTCTAGGAGTATTTGCTGGCCTGGCAGTACCTGGGCATCTTTGTTTTCACTGCTAAAGAGAGTAAACTCTCATTTCCTTTTAAAATAGAGCTAAGTGGCAGCTAGGATGCCTCAGCTACTTTGAAACTAGTTCTATGAAAATTTTCCTAAGGCATGTGAAGAAACCGTTTTCTTTTCCTGTAAATAAACTAGCAAAAATCCACAGCCATGTACTGGAGAAAACCAGGTGAGAAGAACAAAGGATATGAATTCATTCTAGCCCAGAATTTCTTTAGGAAAAGCTGACAATTGTTTTAACAGGTCGATACTTCTAAATTATTACAAATTTTATTGTTCTTGGTTCCCTAGCCCAGAAGCAATAAAGCAGCTCTTCAGATTAGGGACAATGTCTGGGAGTTTGGCTGCATGAATGAGGAGAGCAGAGATGTTACACACCGTGTGTTTGCTCAAGGTCTCTTCCCGGGGGTCCTACAAAAACGGGTTAATATAAGACTTTGATTTTTATAATAAATGAGCCAAGCTCTTTGTTTTTGGCTCATCAATATTTCTCCACTTCCCACTGAAATGTTTGGTGCATAATAGTTGCTTAATGAGTATTTGCGGAGTGAATGACACATTCTTTAATACATTGAGTAACAGGGCTTTAAGATTCATTAAATTTATTCATTTTCCCAACAAAAAATTTTTTGAACAACTTTTGACCATATCAGTTCTAACCTTTCCATTTTCATGATGGAGAATTTGATGCCCAGAGATTTGCAGTGCCAACCACTTATTCTCAAAGACAGAGACAGGTATCCCCATGGTCCCAAGAGCTTGGGAAGGTTCTTCCAGAGAGACTGACCTATGTGCCGAATTTTTAAAAGTACCAGCCAGACACAGCACCGGTGAAGAATTTTACTCCAGGTTACATTACGACAAGTCTCAGATTTGTTAAAATCCAGTTCTCTTGATGCTCAAGTCCAGTTCTTTTCTTTTAGTGCCAACTGTGGTCCAGTTTTGCAATGAGAAATTCTTCTAAGAAAAAAAGTATATGCATCTCACAGCTCCTCCTGCTCTTCCTCCCACCCCATAAATCCAGAATCAGCCTGAGGTTTCCTTCTGCTCTAAGCCGCATACTTTCCAATAGCTCCCTGTGTTTCCTCCCTAACCACCCTCCCCCAGTCCTTCCCCAGACCACAGTTTCAGTGCCAGTTCTTACTCCAGCTAGCAACTCAGTCAACAAGCATTTAATGAGAATCTGGTCACATGGGCACTAATTTGCAGTGCTCACAACCCTTCCTGTTCACACATTTGAGTTTGGGCAAGTAGGGTGAGGAAGTTTATAAAAGGCCAGGAACCCTTAGGCCGTGCTTTCAGCTAACACAAATATGCTGTATTCCTAGAATTGGTTTTGTTACCTCTTAGGAGAAGAGCCAGAATTTGAGGGTCATTTCTCCCAATATTAGTACTTAACTTGTCTTATTCTCTAAATCTAGACTTCAAATGGTTAATACTGTTCAAAAGAAAGTAATGCAAAAGATTTTTTAAAAACTGGATTTAAGAAGTACCTTTAAATCTAAGCAGTTTGAAAAAAAGAGAAAAGATGTTTTGCCTATTTCCAAAGTGTTTTATGTCAAATGGAAGTTTAAAAAGTCAGTCGTAAGCTCTACCTGTTTTACCCATAACTATGGGAAACTGGTTGCACCACAACAATACAAAAGTTCTAAATTAGACATTTTGTTTTTTCAAGTATTTAGGTAATGAATATGTACAAGAATGGCATTGCATAAAAAAGGATGCATGTATAAAGGACCCATGGACAAAGCCAAAGGGGGGTAGGATTGATGGTGGGGTGGGGGTAGGCAGTGGGGGAAAGTGGAGACAACTCTGCTTGAACAACAATTAAAAAAAAGAATGTTTTTCCAAATATTTCAAAACAGATAAGTAGATTCTAGGGAGAGAATTTAGAAATAACACAGAATTGTACCAATTTGCCAGTTTAATAGATATGAACAAAATAAAGTTCACGTACAAAAACTCCCTATTTTTATTCTAACAACAAAAAGAACAAAAAGGGAAAAAGAGATTGCTTCTACTTGTTTCTGGAGACTACAAGTAATATGTATGTGGGAGGGATGAAAATCCTCCAGACTCACAAATGGAAGGCTCTGGACTAAAGGTCATTAAAAGCTAGCCATAACCCAGGACTATCTCCAACCAGAACAATGACTCAAACGTAGATTTGCCCTCTTTAGCTAACAAAGATAAAAATAATTAGCACTTAAACCTTCTGTAAATATTCCCAAAATAGAGGCAAAATTTACACAATGTTTTTTTAAGACGTCTGAGTTTCATGTCTTATTATTTAAATGTATAATCCTATTTTGTGGAACACCTGGGAAGGTAGTAAGACTCTGAAAAATTTATTAAAGCAAATGGTAGCTAAATGGTTAGTCTATTTAAAAACAGAAATCCAAAGAATCCAGACCTCATCCTCCTGTCAACAATTCTCCCATCAGAGGCTATATTTTATGCCGCCTGAAAGGATTATGGGATGATTCTTAACATATAGGTATTTTTTAACTCTTGACTCAAGCATAGGGATTCTGGGAAGAAGCAAAAACATATTTGGCATCTTCCTTCATGTTTGGTGAGAATATATCAGCACTATTAGAATTGAAAACATTATAATCTTGATCCAGCTTCGGTTGGAATTTATCACTTTAAATCCTTTGGGGAAAAAAATAGTGTGAAATAAACAGATGAACCAAAGTATCTGCCCGGGCCCTGGTATAATAAATACCTGCAAACGAACAATTAAAGAAGTTATTCTTCCAAACTGGTTTCTGACTAAGTTTTCTGGTGCTCATTCAGAGTCGGGGTAAGTGTAGAGATCTTGGCCTTCATGTGGTACCAGGTTTCATCCACAACATTGTTGCAGGTGTGTAATGAAAACTTTCTTTACCACATTGAAAAATTGTGTTGTATGAGTGGGCAAGTGTGTGTGCGTGTGTGTGTGCGTGTGTGTGTGTGTGTATATGAGGGAGGGGGATGTTATTTTTAGATTAAATAATCCCATAAAAGTACAAGGCTAATATGGAAATATTAAGAATAGTGTGACGGACTGAATAGTGTTATCTGAAATATGTTTAAATCCTAATCTCTGAAACTGTGAATATGCCACCCTAGGTGTCAAAGAGGACATTGTGGACAAGATTAAACTAAAGCTCTCTAGGTGGAGAGGTTACCCTGGATTAGCTGAGTGGGGCCAGTTTAATCACAAATGTCCTTGTAAGAGGGATTCAGGAGAATCACAGTCAGAGGAGAAATGACAGTAGTGGCAGAGGAAAGGACTATGAGCCAAAGAATGCAGGTGGCCTATAGAAACTAGAAAAGGTAGAGGGCAGATTCTTCTCTAGAACTTTCAGAAAGAGTGCAGTGCTTGATTGTAATTCCCTAAGACCCTTTTGGACTGCTGAGTTCTAGAACTAGAAGACAATAAATTTGTGTTGTTTTAAGCCATTAGGTGTGTCCTCTGTAATTTGTCATAGCAGCAGTATGAAACTAATGCACATGGGTATTCTATATTGAATGAGAGTGAAGTCTCTGGGGCTACACTTTTCGTGTTTGAATCTACATTCCTGTGTGAAATCAAATATAATTTCTTTGTGTCTCAGTTTCTTCATCTGTAAAATGGGAATAATAATAGCACTTCATAAGGTTGAGGCAAGGGACTAAATAAATTAATATATGTAAAACACTTAAAATATGAGTCTGGAATAAAGAAATCCATTATTTAATTATAGGAGCAATTGTTATATCTGGCAGTTTGCTGATTTTGTGCAGCAGACAGCAGCTCAGTTGGCAAATGAATACCAGCTTGGTCCATTGGCAAGGTGGTCTTCAATCCACAGAAACAAATGGAAATACGTTTCCTCCTAGTCTATTATTTTCCTGTTTTGTTGGGATGGTTCATGGCCTATTTCCTGCCATAAAACAGGACAAGGCCATTTCAAATTATCCCGAGGCAAGGGAATTATGTTCAAGATTCCAAAATTAAATCAATAGAGGGGAAGTGCAATAAAAGGCAAATTGGAACAAAACATAAAGTCAGAGTCACAGGAGAGAGATGTCAAAATTGAGCAACATCAAAAAAACCAAATTTTGTTGCCAGATTCAAGGTTGAAGAAGGAAGGTTGACAGAGAAGGAGGGAAGGCATGGTAGAGATTGCAAATATTGGAAAGTCTGTACAAACTTACCCAAACCATGTTTCGTGATCATGGAATTTCCCTAATCTGCCTTTAGTCCAGAAATCTTCCAGAGATCCAAGAATCTCTTTCCAATAGTCAACTAACCATCTCTACATATCTCTTCTCCATATTCCTTATCTTGCTTGATTAATTATACTAACATTCCACTCAGAAATTGGGAGCTATCATCAACCTCTCCCTCGTAACTAATGTCTAATTTGCCAAGTCCCATAAATTCTACATGCCAAGTAAATCTCAACTGCCTTCTATCTCTACTCCGATGGTTTCAACAGTAATAATTTCCCATCAGCTTCCCGAAGGGCCTGTCCGCCTCTATTCACATCGCTTTTCAAAGAACCGCATTCTGCCTAAGTTTTCTTTATGAAATTTTATTTGTTCACACCATTTCTCTGTTAAAAATATTTTAATAGATCCGTATCAACACTTCTTAACAAGGACTTTAATGTTCCATCTCCTTCTACTTTTCTACCCTCACATCTCTCAGTTCACTAATTCCTGGGTGACTATACTCTATAAGTTACCTTTTGATCTTACTGAAACACACCATGCCCTCTCATCCTTTCATAGTTTTGCATTTACTCTCACTTTCTGTAAATGCTCCTCATCCATTATTCATCAAGCACATCCTTGTTCATCTTTGCAGCTTTGCTCAAATGTTGCCACATTTGCTAATCATGCAAATCCTTCCCTTACTGCAAAATGATGGCTTATGTGTGTATATTAATAGCAGGTGTTAATGTCAGTTAGTGTGCAAGAACTTAGTGTGCAATAAACATAACTTTTTAAAAATGTATTGCTGTTACATTAGTTAAAAAATTATACAGTTTTCAGGGGTACATTTCTTTCCTACATCACCTGTATATTGATTGCATTGTGTGTTCACTACCCCAAGTCAAGTCTCATTCTATCACTAATTATCCCCCCTTTACCCTCTTCTACCTACCCTTACCCTCATTTCTCTCTGATAATCATCATACTGTTGTCTGTGAGGTGTTTTTGCTGTTGTTTGTTTGTTGTCTTTATTGAATCACTTCACATTTTTTATCCAGCCCCCAAACCCCCTTCCCTCTGACAGCTGTCAGTCTGTTCTCTGTTATCTATGTGTCTGTTTCTAGTTCATTTGTTAGTTAATTTTGTTCATTAGAGTCAGCATATAAGTGAAATCATATGGTACTTGTCTTTCTCTGACTGGCTTATTTCACTTAGGATAACACATTCCAAGTCCATCCATGCTGTCACAAAGGGTAAGATTTCCTTCTTTTTCATGTCTGAGTAGCATTCCACTGGGTAAATGTACCATAGCCATTTTTCTGTTTTGTTTTGTTTTTATCCACTCATCTACTGATGGACACTTGGGCTGCTTCCATACCTTGGCTATTATAAATAATGCTGCAATGAACATAGGGGTGCACATATTCTTTCTAATTAGTGAAACAACTTTTTTTTTGTAACACAGATTAATTTTATGTTGGAATGCATTTTATCAGTATAGCAGAAATTTGTTTCAGTCAATTTAGGCTTACTGCTCCTTTCCCTGGGTTGGGTTTAAGTTTTGATGGAGTTTAATAATTCCAAGTACTCACAGGGTGGGGAAATCACATCTTTAACTCTTTTATCTATGCATTGTGGCATGTGGTCCTTAATAATGAGGCTATTCAGCTCAGTACTGAAGTTTCTACTCCTACGGCCCCTTCAAGTGCATAGGTGTCATTTGCTCTAACCATGGACATGAAGAGCACAATCGATTCCTCTGTGCAGTCCTCATGTCCCTCTCAGCCTTTTTGCTTATAATGTCTTTTCCATCACTCTTCCCCCCTGTTGGGAAAGTTGGTGGGAAAGGGAGTCATTTTTCATTCACAAATCTTTATGTCTCAAATCCTCTTTATTTCCTCAAGGCACTAAATATCTGAAAACCAAACTCATAAAAACACTCAAACATTTGCTCTTTTTGGAAGTGATCATTGTTTTGATTGTAGCTGTGGTCATTGTGCTTCTGTTCTGACACTTCTATTCTGTAAATGATGAACACAGAAAAATATCTGCTTGAGTCGGGAGGAAGTGAGAAAATAAATCTAGGTGGGAAAGGGCAATATCATCGATACCTTTACAATATCATTATGAGCCACATCAAAAAGAACACATAAAATATAGACAGCTGGCAGGGCCCAAAACTAGTAATTTCTTCTAAGGCTGCTGTGGGTCAAACTGTGAAGTGGGAGAACTTGGTCTTCAGACAACACATCCCTTCTGTCATCTCAGCACTCTCTTATTCCCCTTTGCCCATTTCCTCCTGCATCCACTAAAATATGCGTGCAGAGAAGGCTCACCTAGCAGTGATGTACCATTAAATATGAAATCTTTAATAGGACATTCACAACAGCTGATTTTTGCACATTAATCTCCTTTGCGTTACAGAAAGTCATAATCATAGGCTAACATGGGGCAGAGGCAGGGAGATATTTATGGAAAACATATCCCTTAATTCCGAAGGAAAAAATGAAGCCTTTTCCTTTTGCCCATGGTACTTCAAAGGGGCAGTCCAAGAAGCTAGCTAAGAAAACAGAAATGCAAGAGACTACACCAACCACAAATTTTGTTGTCTCCTTACAGGCAATCAGAAATCATAATTTCTAGTAATTCATTGACTAATTCATTATCCAGTTGTGCCAGGGATTGTTGCAGATTTAGTTACTCATCATAATTTGCAATGATAATTGTGTGGGTCTTTTCTAACTGCCAACAACCCGCTGCCAGGCTTGATTTACATAGTTACAAAAGATAATATCTTTTTTTATTATTACCATCTGAGTGTGTATGCATAAAGACTCTTTTTTATACTATTTTGGGCCAGTGAAACATTAAACATATCAAAACAATTTTTAACTACATTGGAAATATTAAACTGAAAATTATCAACTTTCAGGTAAAATAATGTGCCTAAAGATATGATTATAGGTAATATTCAGGCTTAGGAAAAAATATTACTTTCATAGAAAAGAAACCTACTGTTAACATTCAGCTAAATATATATATATGTATATATGTATACATATATACATATATATATATTTCTAGTCCTTTATTAAAGTTGCTAAATGTTAAATATTTTTAAATGGAGAAAGTCTATATATAATATACACCAATGAAACACATGAATTTGAAAGTTTTTTATTGTCATTCCCAAATATAGAAGCCAAGGGCAACTTTTTGGTTCATGCATAAGGCCAAGAACAAAACCTTGAAATAGACCCAAACCATTTGAAGGTTTAAATATCCTTGTTTTTCCAGCTGTGCATTTTAGAACAGCCTACAGATATCTTACAGATCACATTTTACAAATTTCACTGAAAGGATAAAATTCTTTTTTTCATGACAGGAAACTATATTTGGTAAATATAAATGTAAATGAAACCAGAAGGTACACTTCAGTGTTTAACTACAGGGGACATTTTATCTATTTACAAAATTCATTTTCATTCTCATTTGATTTGACTTAAATGGCTTCCCATTCCCTCTGCCTCCTTTGTTTAGGTTTTATGGCTTCTTTCCTTTAGCCATTGTGGAGGTAGTGGGTCTATTGAAAGCCTTCAGAACACGATGGCTTCAAATTACTTATTCTCTCCTTTTGGTCCATCACTTGTCTACCTTAGAAGGCACTCAGTTCAAAAGAAGGACCCTACTCTTGCTCTCATACAGCTTTCACACTTAAGAAAAGTATTAACTTGCTCTTCTTGCTACCTTTAATAGAGGAATTCGAATCATTTTTACCAAACAAATTACGAGTTTCCATTTCATTTATGAGGTTCCATTTCATTTTCGTTTATGGTTATTCGAAATTAAAACAGTTTGAAGTATTCCTGATAGTTTTCCTTCATTTTTTGACACCAGAGAGCAGGCAGAGAGATTATATTTGCCACAGGGTGATGCAAAGTTATTAAAATGTATGCAAAATGCCAGGGCCCTTACTCAGTGTAGTTTCCAAAATTGTGAAACTCCATTACTTGTAAGACACTAAGAACAAACATAGATAAGTAAATGTTGGATCTAAATTTTCGTAAGAGTTGAGATTAGTGTTATCTGGATGTGTGCTTGGTTTCATAGAATAGTTAATATCATATTATAAAATCGCTTGTTATAATTTTTTTTCAGGAGAAAATTCAAGAAACCATTGTGTGATACAATATTTTGTCCACTAGATGGATCTCACATTCATATTTTTCAAATACGACACCTATTTTTCTGTATTAATTCTGGTCGACCTCACAGAGCTATATGCTTGAATTAAAAACAATACCTAACCAAATAAGTAGTCTTCGAATTAACAAGGTCACAAATTAGAGGGGGGAAAAAAAGACTGAGGCACTGTTTTAACTGTAATTAAGGATAAATTTAGTAATAAATATATGCAATGTGGGAGCCTGGATGCAATCCTGAATAGAAATAAAGAAATTAGTGAAACAACTGGTAAAATTTTAATGTCTGGATTTTATTTAATAGTACTATATGGATATTAATTTCCTGATTTTTCATAATTGCACCATATTATGTAAGGTGTCGTCATTATTGAAAGCAGAGTGAAGAATATTTTAAAAACTACTGCTTCTGTAGGGTTGGGGTTTTTTTTCTTTGTAAATCTACAACTTTTTAAAAATAAAAAGTTTTGCCCTGGCTGGTGTGGCTCAGTTGGACATCATCCCAAAAAGCGAACCTTGCTGGTTCAACTCCCACTCAGGGCATGTGCCTGGGTTGTGGGTTCAGTCTCATGTCGGGTGCGTAATAGAGGCAACTGATTGACATTTCTCTGTCACATCAATGTTTCTCTCTCCCTTCTCCTCTCTCTAAAATTAAATCTTTTTAAAAAATAAAAAGTTTTTAGAAGTCAATGTTACAGAGTTAAAGTAAATAATAACTTAGGAAAAATAACTATCAAGAGTACTAAGAGTGCGGTTAATGAAAAGTAGAAAAGGCTCAATAAGTTAAGATGCTAGAAAATGGTTAGAGTATGTTTTCATAAATCATGAAAAACATAATTTTTTAAATTAATTTAAGCTGTGACCCTAGTAAAGACTAAGAACTGTTAGTTGGTCTAACCAAACAAAAGTAATCAATTGATGAAAATAAAGTAATATGGACATGCTTCACAAAGATGTTTTATTGTTTATAATTTTGATCTTTCCCTTTTAATTTGCATTATTACTCAATTAGTACAGACATTTGACTTTTTCCAGAAAATATGCATGAAAAGTATGATTTCTGAACTTGTGGTTATCTGCAAATTAATTATTCTTGCCTTTGTAAGTGAATGGCTGAATCAGCTTACAATTATCAGATCACAACATATTCTTCTCAAATTTGCGAGATTCTTTGTAGTTACCAATTTTATTGTTCCTCCCTTAGAAACTTTTAGGTTCTATGTTTGTTACAGAGATTAAAAATGTTACTAGAATATATCTAGGCATTGGTCTATTATTATTAGGTACATAATATTAATAATGGACAGTTTAATCTCTAGATACATATTTTATTCAACACAGGGAAGTGTAATTCCATACAGTACTTTGGTTGCTTATGGTTTATTTGCTCTGGTTTATTCTTTGAAAATAGTTATTTGTATGTGGGATCCATATTGTCTCTCCTTCACATCCAGTAATACATGGTCCCTTCTTCCTTCCTTCTCTCCCTCCCTCTCTCGTTCCCTCTCATTCTGTTTTCTTCCTCCCTCCCTCCCTCCCAACCTCCCTCCCTCCCTTCCTTCCTTCCTTCCTTCCTTCCCTCCTTACCTCCTTCCTTCCTTTTCTCCTTCTCCTTCTCTTTCTCCTCCTCCTCATCCTCCTCCTTCTTCTTCTTTGTCTTCTTCTCACTTCTTTTTCTTCTCCTTCTCCTCTCACTCTCTCTGGGTTTGTATGTGCATTATTTTATAATCTTTCTCTATTTTATTACTGAATTAGATTTTTTCAGTTATTTTACTACATTAGATGTAGGTTTTAATTTGACTATTGTATTTTAACTATTGTATTACTTTTCAACTTTGCATATCACAATTGTCCTTAAAGAAGACTGTACTATTTGGGTTACCAAAGTTATGTGTTTCCTATCTTGCTTTAACCTTCGACAGTAACATTTTCTAGATTCTTTTGAAAATTGCAACTACTTATATGTAACAGAACTGTGGGTAGATATAGATACTTTAACAGGAATATCGATAAACCACAAAGCTATCAGAAGTTAGCAAAGATGGAGAGAAGTTTCAAACTATGTCACACGACAATAAACATTGCTGGAAGCTCCACCCACCTACCCCCAACCCTGGACTGGTCTTGCAGCTAAACCACAGAGCAATAAACTCAAAAATCCAGCTGAGTGTGAGAGCAGGTGTGAGTGAGCATGTGCGCAGATGGGTGTGCCAGTGTGTATGCGAGTGTGCAAGTGCCTGCCCACCTGTGAGGGACCTCAGGGGCAAGCAGCCCAGTCTCTCTTGATCAAGACACTGCCACTACCCAGCCTGGCACAGTCTGGCTACACAGATCTGGAGTGGGAGCCAATTTGAGGAAATTACAATATCCTCCTCAGGAAGAAGCCACTAGAGTGGCCATGCCTTGGCACCCCGGGGTGGAGGGCCCTCTGCCCCAGGCAGGGCTGCTCTCCCCACAACGGCCAGGAGCCAGGGTCTGGAGGGCTGTAGTACTTGCCAAGGAGGGGGCTGTCACCTCCCCAGCCCCAGGTATCACTGGAACTGCAAACAGGACAGAGTCTGCCTGAAGAGGCTGCAGTTTGGCCAAGGAGCCTGGATCACCTGGGGTGGAGAGAGGTGACTGTGGTGGCACCGGCTGCAGAGACCATGGCAAGAGTGCAGTGGTGGGAGCCCAAGGCTGAGACTCACTGGTGGGAGTGGTATAAGTTCCCTGCCACCATCCAGTGTTATAATTTTGCTGCCAAACTCTTCCCTTCCTTCCTCCATCCCATGAGGATGATATAGGACTTGAAAGAAGACTACGGATATAGGATATAATGTGCTGATTTGGGAGAGAGGGTCAGAGGTGTCAGTGTGAGAGAGAAGCGTAAATAGGTAGCCTTCTGTACGTGCTCCTACTACAGGTACAACCTACACCTAGAAGTCTTCTCAAGGCAGAGGCGGTCATGGTAGGGTTTGAGCCTGTTAGTCAGCCAGGCGGAGGAAAGTTCCCACCAATGAATGGCCCAATAAAAACCAGGACCCAGATACAATAGGAGAGTCCACATAATCCACATAAGGGACATTCCTAGAGCATCCAGATCAAGAGATCTAGGAGTCTACACCGTGGGGGTTCTCTGCTCTGAGGAGAGATTAAAACTGCTGGAGACACAACATCTTTTTTTTCCTTTTTTCTTTAAAGGGGCAGAGCACAGGTTATGTTTTGGTGGCTACCCACCTTGGGTCCCAATGAAGGGAGGGTGGCAAGGACTGGGATCACAAAAGCAGAGTCTAGAGAGGGAGGTATTGGGGAGAGTCTTGAGGGAGGGTTTGTGGGATTTTGGGGTATACCTGGGCTCCACAGCAGACATCCTTCTTGAGTTGAGCTAGCCCATCCCAGGGGAAAATCAATTACCTTACCCTGTAGTATAACACTCCCCCCACCCTCTGGCATTTCCCGCACCACAACCTCTGAAATCCGGTTTGGTCCACTCAGTAATTTCTTCTTATATGTGTTTCAGCTTTGCTCTTTCTTAGTGTTCTGTTTTGTATGTTTTTTTTTCTTTCTTTTCTCCCACTTTGCGTCTTAACCCTTGCTGAGAAGACAGCAACATAAACATAACTCAAGTTGTCAGAGACTGGCAGTAGGGCACAGCCAACCATACACTACCCTAGGAACAACTGGCACTTCAACCTTAAGGGAGAGCCACAGAAAACACCCTCCTGGCACCCAGCAGACCCAAAGTCTGAGCTCTGGAAGCCTGCTAGGGGCCCAGCCCTGCAGAGTACAGGAAAATAATCCCAGGCAGACTCAGAGTAGTGGTGCGGGGGAGGGGGAACACACCCACCATCTTCCCTGAAGTCTGAAGGGCACTTGCCATGGTAGATCCTAGTATCGAAACCCTCTGTTTCCACGAGAAGCCCTCTCAGAAATAGGTCTGTGACTAGTCTAAGATTGATAGCAGACCAGTCAGAGTCTGGCAGAGGTGGTCCCTGTTGGTGACTTGGGACATCTGCTGATGCACCTCTGGACCTAGAGTTGATAAAAGTCAACTTTGTAGAGCAGCTTGGCCCAGCCTGGGAGCAGCCAAGCTGGAGGAATCAGCCACAAGCTGTAGATTGCCTGTAGCTTCGAACAGGTGACCAAGGATCAGACATGGACAGCACACGACACTGGCTTCCACCAGACTCATACGTCAGAGTGGTATCCTAAGGGAGAAACCAGAAGGCAAGACTTAAACCAGGCTGAGACAAATCAACTTGGTTCTTTTTCATTTTCGTAGCTATTTTTTTCTTTTTCACAGCCTCTTTATTTATCTTTTATCTATTTTTTTCTTTATCTTTTTTTCGCTCTAATTTTTCTTTCATATCTCCTATTCTACTCTTGTTTTTTATTACTCCACTGTTCCCTTGGTCTGTCCTTTTATTATTTGTATTACCTTTCTTATGTTCCTTTTCCCTGTTTTCCTCTTTTAGTTCATTATAAGTAGTAGTTCTCTTCCTCTCATGATCACTTTTCTTTCCTTTGGTCTTCTCATATTCTTTGTCCTTTGCTCTTTATTCCATAGCCCTTTCAATGCTGTTATTATTCTTTGCTTGCTTGTGTTTGACATTGCTGTAGTGGTCGGGGGTTGCTTGTTTTGGTGTTGTTTTGCTTTGTTCTGCGAGCACCTATACAATAGCATACAACACATGGTGGGGGTTGAGCCTCTTAGCCAGACAAATGGAGGGGAGTTCCCCCAGTGAATGGGCCAATAATAATCAGGACCCAAATATAATAGGAGAGTCCACATAACCCACACAGAGGTCATTACTAGAGCATCCAGATCAGGAGATCAAGAAGCCTGCACCACTGTGTCCCACAGAACTCCTATCACATGAGGATACTCCGCAAGATAAAGAGTCAAAACAAATCAATCTAATACGTAGAAAAAACACAAAGAGACAGCTAAAATTGGAAGACAATGAAACCACCCCAAATGAAAGAAAAGGAGGAATCTCCAAAGAAGAGCTAAGTGAAATTGAGACAAGCAATTTATCAGACATAGATTTCAAAGTAGTGGTTATAAGGATGCTCAAGGAACTTAGAACTACAAGGATCTTAGTAGGACCTACATCAGCATAAAAAGGACATAGGAACCTTGAATAAGAAACAGCTGGGCCCTGGCTGGTGCAGCTCAGTGGATTGAGAACCAGCTGGTGAACCAAACAGTCAGGGTTCAATTCCCCAATCAAGGCACATGCCTGGGTTGCTGGCCAGGTCCCCAGTAGGGGGCGCTTGAAAGGCAACCACACATTGATGGTTCTCTCACTTCCTCCCTTCCCTTCCCTCTAAAAATAAATAAATACGATCTTTAAAGAAACGGTTGGAAATGAAGAATGCAATGTCTGCAACAATGAACACACTAGAAAAATTAAAAGCAAGCTATACAAAACAGATGATCAAATCAGAAAGTTGGAAGACAAGGTAGAAAAAAATACCCAGTCAGAGAAACAAAATGAAAAAAGACTAAAAAATAATGAGGATAATTTAAGGGAGCTCTGAGACAACATGAAATGTAACAATAGTCACATTATATAACTACCAGAAGGAGAAAAAAAGGAGCAAGAGATATAAAACCTGTTTGAAAACATAATGACAGAAAATTTCCCTAACTTGGTGAGGGAAAAAGCTATGCAAATACAGGAAACACAGAGGGTCCAAATCAAGATGAACCCTAAGAGAACCCCTCCGACACACATTAAAATCAAAATGGCAAAATTTAAAGACAGAGGATTGTAAAGACAACAAGGCAAAAACAGCTAGTAACATACAAGGGAGCTCTGATAATGTTATCAGCTGATTTTTATACAGAAACACTATAAGCCAGAAGGGATTGGCATATTCCAAGTAATGAAAAGCAAAGACCTGCATCTAAGACTACTCTACCCAGCAAGGCTCTCTTTTAAAATGGAAGGCAAAATAAAGAGCTTCCTAGACAAAAGAAGGCTAACCTAGGGCATCCCCACCAAGCCAACACTGCAAAAATGCTAAGGAGACTACTTGAAGAAGAAAAAGAAAGAGAGAGAAAGGAAGGAACACAGGTACAAAGGAAAAAAAATGGCAATGATCAAATATTTATCAACAATAATCTTAAATGTAAATGGAATAAATGCTCTAATTAAACAATATAGGATAACTGAATGGATAAGAAAATGTGAGCAGTATATATGCTGTCTACAGGAGACCCACCTCAGGACAAAAGATATACACGGGCTGAAAGTGAAGGAATGGAAAAATAATTACACTCAAATAGACATTTAAAAAAAAGCTGGAATAGCAATACTTATATCAGGCAAAATAGACTTCAAAACAAAGGACTTAACAAGAGACAAAGAAAGTCACTACATAATACCTAGGGAGTAGTACAATAAGAGGATATAACTTTTGTAAACATATGTGCATCCAATATAAGTGCACCTAAATATAAAAATAAAAAATTGGGGGACTTTAAGAAAGAGATAGGCAGCAATACAGCCATTGTAGGAGATTTTAACACCCCACTGTTGAAAATGGATAGATCTTCCAATAAAAAAAATTAACAAAAATATTGCAGAATTGAACAACACTTTAGTTGAAATGGATTTAATTGATATTTATAGAACAGTTCACTACAAGAAGAAAAATATACATTCTTCTCAAATGCACATGGATCATTCTCAAAGACAGACCATATGGTAGGACACAAAACAAATCTTAATAAATTCAAGAAAATTGAAATCATAACAAACATACTCTTGAGTCACAATGGCTTGAAACTAGAAACCAACCTCAAGGAAAAAATGCAAAACCATTCAAATAAATGGAGGCTAAATAACATGTTATTAAATAATGAATGGGTTAACAATGAGATCAACTAAGAAGTTTAAAAGTATCTGGAAACAAATGAAAATGAACACAGAACAACCCCAAACCTATGAGACACAGTGAGGGCAGTCCTCAGACGGAATTTCATAGAAATACAGGCCTACCTAAACAAGGTAGAAAAATCTCAAATAAACAACCTAACCCTACATCTAAAAGATCTAGAGTAAAAACAACAAACAAAGCCCAGAACAAGAAGAAAGAAGGAAATAATCAAGATCAGAGCAGAATTAAATTACACAGATACTAAAAGAAATAATTCAAAGGATCAATGGATCCAGGAGCTGGTTCTTTGAAAACATAAACAAAATCAATAAACCATTAATCAGGCTCATCAAGAAAAAAGAAAGGGGACCCAAATAAATAAAATCAGAAATGTAAGATGAGAAATAACAACTGATACCACAGAAATACAAAAGATGGTAAAACATTACTATGAACAACTACTGGTATATGCCAAGAAACTGGACAACCTGGGTGAAATGGGTAAATTTCTAGAAGCATACAGTCTTCCAAAAGTGAATCAGGAGGAAACAGAAACCTGAATAGACTGATAACAACTAGAGAAATCGAAGCAGCAATCAAAAAATTACCGACACACAAAAGCCTGGGACCAGATGGTTTCTCAGGCAAATTTCACCAAACATTCAAAGAACTAACACCTATACTTCTCAAATTATTCCAAAAAATTCAAGAAGAGGGAAGACTCCCAAACTCTTTTTATGAGGCCAGTATTATCCTAATCCCGAAACCAGGTAAAGACACAACAAAGAATATCTCTGATAAACATAGATGCTAAAATCCTTAACAAAATACTAGCAAATTGGATCCAGCAACACATCAAAAAGATCATATGCCATGATCAAGTGGGATTTATTCCAAGGACACCAGGGTGGTACAGTATTCACAAATCAGTAAATGCAATGCATCATAAACCAAATGAAAAACAAAAATCACATGATCATGTCAATAGATTTAGAAAAAGCATTTGATAAAAACACTCACAAAGTGGGATAAGAGGGAGCATACCTCAACATAATAGAGGTCATATATGAAAAACCTACTGCCAACATCATACTCAATGGGCAAAACTTAAAAGCATTTCCCTTACGATCAGGAACAAGACCTTTCGCCAGTTTTATTCAACAATTACTGGAATTTCTAGCAAGAGCAATCACACAAGAAAAAGAAATAAAAGACATCCAAATTGGAAAGAAGGAAGTAAAGCTGTCATTATTTCCAGATGACATGATTGTATACAAAGAAAACCCTATAGCCTCCACTGAAAACTATTTGATCTAATAAATGAAGTCAGCGATATAGTGAGACACAAAGTCAATACGCAGAAATCGATGGCATTTTGTTCACCAACAATGAACTATCAGAAAGAGAAACTAAGAAAAAAATCCCATTTGCTATAGAAAAAAAAAATATATATATATATACATAAAATACGTAGGAATAAATATAACCAAGGAGGTAAAAGACCTGTACTTGGAATACTATAGAACACTGAAGAAAGTAATTAAGGAAGATACAAATAAACAGAAGTATATACCCTGTTCAGATCTTGGAAGAATTAACATCATTAAAATGTCCATATTACCCAAAGCAATCTATAGATTCAACAAAATTCCGTTTAAAGTACCAATGGTGTATTTCATAGATCTAGAGCAAATACTTCAGAGATGTATATGGAAACAGAAAGACCCCAAATAGCCATAGCAATTATGAGAAAGAACAAAGTTGGAGGGATCATAATACCTGATATCAAACTATACTACAAGGCCATTATAATAAAAAAAAGTCTGGTACTTGTAAAGAATAGGACACATATGAGGACTGTCCAGAAGTTATCTAGCAATATAATGTGAAAAATAAAGACATTTATTGAAGAAAATACAGGATACAAGAAACAGTGTACATAGGACAATGATGCCTCAGTCCCCTTCAAGTAGGCACCCTGGGACCTCACACAATTCTCCCACTCACCATCAGCTGCCCTGTCATACTTTCCTGAATCTCCTTGATGAAATGAAATCAAAGAGATGTGAAATCTCTTTCCTTTCAAAGGTGACTTTAGTTTTGGGTAAAGCCAGAAGTCACGGGGCCCCAAATCTGGGCTGTAGGGGTCCTGAGTTACCTGGGTGATTTGATGTTTCACAAAAAATCTCTGCATGAGACGTGATGTTTGAGTGAGTGCATTGTCATGATGAAGCTACCAGTCATCAGTTGTCCTATGGCCTTCTGAATCATCTGAATAGCTTCTGTGGAAGAATATTCAAACTTAATGCAAAATTTGATGCATATTCATTGCTCTACTCACTCAGTCACTTTGAATGCAAGAGCCATACAGTACACATGCTCATTGAATGGCATCTACCACCCCCACTGACTAGTACAGTGATGTTGTCATTGTTCACACATGTGCATTCCAACCCACTCTCCTTGACAGCCAGGTTACATCAAAGTTGTGCAAACCATTCTCATTATATTCACCATGGCTGGACTTTTTCTGGACAGACCTCATAGATCAATGGAACAGAATAAAGAGCCCTGAAATAAACCCATGTCTCTATGGCTAATTAATATTTGACAAAGGGGACACAAGCATATCGTGGAGTAAAAACAGCCACTTCAATAAATGGTGTTGGGAGAGCTGGACTGATACACGCAAAAAAATTAAACTAGTCCACTAACTCACACTATACACCAGCATAAACACAAAATGAATAAAAGATTTAAACTTAAGTCATGATACCACAAAAGTCCTAGTGGAAAACCTAGACAGTAAAATTTCAGATATCCCGTGTAGCAATATTTTTGCCAATATATTTCCTCAGGTAAGGGAAACAAAGGAAAAAATAAGCAAATGGGGCTATGTAAATTAAAAAGCTTCTACACAGCTAAAGAAACCATCAGCAAAATATAAAGGGAACTGACCATATGGAAAAACATATTTGCTAATGATAAAATTGGACAAGAGTTTAACCTCCAAAATATATAAAGAACTCATATGACACAACACCAGGAAGACAAACAATCCAATTTAAAAAATAGACAAAGGACCTGATTTGGCACTGGTCCAAGGAGGACATACAGACAGGCCATAGACATATGAAAAAATGTTCAACATCCCTCACCATCAGAGAGATGCAAATTAAAACCACAATGAAGAGGTGAGAGGATTAAGAAGTACAAATAGGTAGTTACAGAATAGCCACGGGGATGTAAAGTACAGTATAGGAAATAGAATAGGCAAAGAACTTAATATGCATGACCCATGGACATGAACAATGGCGGGTGATTGCTAGAGGGAGTAGAGGGTGCTGGTTGGAGGGTAGGCAAAGGTAGAAAATCAAAACAACTGTAATAGTATAATCAATAAAATATAATTTAAAAAATAAACAAAACCACAATGAGAATTCACCTCACACCTATCAGAATGGCTATCATCAGTGAGTCAACAAACAACAAGTACTGGCAAGGCTGCAGAGAAAAGGGAACCCTAGTGCACTGGTGGTTGGAATGCAGACTGGTGCAGCCACTGTGGAAAAGAGTATGGAATTTTCTCAAAAAAATTAAAATGAGACTACCTTTTGGACCAGCGATTCCACTACTGGGAATATACCCTAAGAATCGAAATGCCCATTCAAAATAATTTATGCACCCTTATGTTTATAGCAGCACTATTTACAATGGCCAAGTGTTGGAAACAGTAGATGAATGGATTAAAAAACTGTGGTGCATTTACACAATGGAATGCTCTGCAGCACGAAGAAAGAAGAAGGAATTTGTACCCTTTGCAACATCATGGATGGAACTGGAGACTATTATGCTAAGTGAAATAAGCCAGTCAGTGAAAGACAAATACCATATGATCCCATTTATAAGAGGAATCTAATGTGCAAAATAAACTAATGAGCAATACGGGACCAGATACATAGAAACAGGGAACAGACTGACAGCTGCTGGAGGGAAAGGGGGTGGGGGGATGGTGAAAGAGGGGGAAGGGATTAGTCAAAGAACATGTATGAATGACCCATGGGCCTGGACAATGACGTAGGGGTATAACATGGGAGCAAGGGTAGGCTGGGTGGCAGAGGGCAAAGGGGGGAAAATTGGGACAACTGTAATCGAATAAACAAAAATAAAAAATTTTTCATTTAAAAATAATTGTACAAAAAATACACACAAATGAGTATTAATATAAATAAAACTGAGGAAGTCTAAATAAAATCAATGGCATTACTGTCAATATTTTGGTTAATTTTGCAAAATGTTACCATTGAGGAAAACTTGGTGAAAATACAAGGGGTCTCTCATATTACTTCATACAATTACATGCAAGTCTATAATTATCTCAATTAAAAAATGTGAAGACAAAAGATTCTCTAATTGTAAAAGATGGAAACAGAGTTTGAAATATTTGTTGTTCTATTAGAGGAAAAGACAAATTTACTTTGTGTGTTTCTTGAGGAATCAGTACTCTTTTTCTATAAAGGTCCAGACAGTAAATATTTTGGGCTTTGTGGACCGTAAGTTCTCTGCTACAGTTACTCATCTCTGCCATTGTAACATGGAAGCGGACATAGCAAATAAACAGTGAGCGTGGCCATGTCCTAATAAATATTTAGTTACGGACATTGATATCTGAATTTTGTATAATTGTCACATGTCTTTAAATATATTATTCTTTCTTTGATGTTTGTTCTCAACCATTTAAAAAAATGTAATATCCATTCTTAGTTTGCAGGTCATATGCAAACACACAGCAGAACAGACTTTGGCCCTAGGGCTGTAGTTTGCTAACTCTCTGCTATTGTGAGATAGAGTTGGCTGAAAATAAAATGTTTACAATAGAACTGAAGCTGGATAGTCTCTTTGATAGAGTGGTAGAGAGGATGTTCACAAATTAGGTGAGAGACTGAAACTGGTAATCCAAAATGACTTCCAACTGGAAGGTTCTGTGTTTCCTTGGTCTTGTATTCTGAAATGTGGTCATTTTAAGGGGTAAAAAGATATTTTGTTACTTATTTAAATACAATATTTTAAAAATTTATCTAAAAATATTGACTATTTTTCCCAATATCTTTAAAGAGAAATATGTGCTCTTGCATTTTCCGAATCCCAAAACTTCCTCCAAACTGTAATTCTTCGTTACCTTCTGATTAATATCTAAGGTGCAGGAAAATACTTCAGTTAGTTTATTTCAATTTTATAGTGGAAGCCAATATTTAGCAAAGGCTCTGGCATTTATTAATTGTTCAATAATAGCTAACTCTTCTTGCTGTTATTGTTATTTGCTAATTTCACGCAAATATAAAAATGTATCTAGCAATGCCACAGAGCAGAGAGAACAACTCGAAGGACCACTGTGTAAATTCAGTTCACTGAGATATCAATGTAGGGAGGCTGATATATTTGGTTTCAAACTCTGGCAAAGATTTTGTTCTCCATTGCCATATACCTGATATTCAGTTGTGATAACTTCATCTCTTTATTTTAATGCTTTGGGCTCTGTGTAAATGCCAGATCTTTGGAAGATCTGCCAGACTAAACTGCATGAGTGGGAGCTAATTCAGGTTTTGTGAGATATGAAATTCTCTTAAAAAATAATACAAAATTATGAATAAAAATTAGGTATAGAAATTGGGCAGGGAGCTATGCAACAGAAGGGATCTGAAGTTTAAGCTTTATGAGTTTGACAGTAAATTAAATTCACTTCAAAAATCAAAAATGGATAAGTCTCAGATTCTTTACTGAGCATTTTTTGAAACAAAGGAAGATGCCCAGGCTCAGAAAAAATGGGTTTCTGTGAGCAGTGAGGTTTTCAGCATAATATGTTGAGCAGAAAATATTGAGAATTGGGGAGGGGGCAGTGTTTTCTGTAACGCACTGCACAGATCTCTCAGTTTTATGTTTATGCCTTTCCTTTCATGGTCTGTTCATTATTGGTGCCAAGGCAAATCAGTCCCGGGTCACCTTAATATCCCTGGCCCCAACAATTAAACAGGCAAATAAAATCAAATAATCCAATGCAATGTGTCTAGAAAATAAGTAAATATGGATTTTCAGCAAATAAAGATTCTCCAAGATAAGAAATAGAGATTCAATTAATGAGAACATCCTTTGGAAACGTGTTATCTTCTAAAAATGATGAAAGCTTTAGGACCTAGGAAAGTGTGGACCTTTGAACCAGCAGCCTTGAGTTCTGTGAAGCAGTTCTGGCTCTCATTCCATTTGTCATTAAGCACACACGCTGAAGCACATAATTACGGCAGCAGGCTGAGAACTGAACTTCTGCCACATGAGTGTATGTCTCTTCCCCAATGTGCTGTGAGCAATACCTGATCAATGAGCACATCTTTGCAGTCCATGCCAACATTCTTGACTTCGGTGTATCAGAGGTAACTGAATCTTTTAAATTTTAAGCTGGATATTAGAGTTTTATCAATGTAGTCAAGAATAATCATATCTATAGTGTGCTTAACAGAATTTCCTGAGACTCATAGAACTGGTAGGGTATTTTGGGTACAACCTGATCTGGATCCCATGCATCTAAATGTGTAGATACCTACACAATCAAAAGTGAACTTATAATCAATAGTCATTTTCAAGTGGAATGTAGCTATTTTGAGGTAGATTCTGAGTCACATTTCAAAAATAGGAAAGTACAAAATGTATGATTAACTCTTAAAAATTATAACAGATTCAAGAGTAGCTACAGAATGCATCTGTTTTATATGCTGCATTATCACATGTTTTCTTTAGCCAGAGAAAAGGGGTGGTACTATAGCTACTGAGCCAAAAAGTACTCATCATCCACAATATTGGTGACATCTTTAAACTTCTTTCATAATTGACATAATTATTAACTGCTGCTAGAAGTACTCACCTAAATTAGTTATGCCACTATTTGATATTCACAGCATTAAACAAACAGGATTATCATCTACCGAGTCTATCACAGCACATTGAATGATGCCTCCCTGGCATCTGCAAATGCATAAATGCACCAGGACTTGCCTTGAGAAGGAATAAACTTGGTTTCACATATATATCTCCCACAGATACCTACAATATTTAGTATACAAATGCTGCTTTGATTTAAAATAGCTTTTTAAGCTTCTCTGAATTTATGATAGATTTTTAGTCTTATGTGCTTTTATAATTCATGGACACTAATCATACAATAACTATCACAAGAAGGTGTGAAATATTTTGAAATTAAAAAAAAAAGCCAGGTAGCTGAAAATTACTGGAAGTCTTCAAAGGTGAAGTTGAGCAATAGACAGTATCTCCCTCATAGAGTTCTTTTCTTTCTTTCTTTCTTTCTTTCTTCCTTTCTTTCTTTCTTTCTTTCTTTCTTTCTTTCTTTCTTTCTTTCTTTCTTTCTTTTTTTCATGTACTCTTAAGATTCTGGGCAACAGACTAGAGCTTTGTGAAACACATGCACATGGTAGAAGTGCTGTGATGGGGCCTTCATTTTGCTCAAGATTGTGTATTCCCCTCTTTCTGTACATGTAGCATCATTCTATTATATCCTTGCTAATGGATTTTCCCCAATATGATGTATGAACCGAATCTTTTCCTGAAAAAAAACGTAGTGACTGTATCTACCCTAAACCCGACTGCATAAAGTAGCCCTTTTTAACCTAAATAATCCCTCAGCGGCAACTAACTCTTTCTAACATTCTTTGATTAAAAACAGTTGTGATTTATAGAGTGGCGGTAATAGTTCCGTTTAAGATCCTGCTGTTATTAACAACACAGCAGGAGACCTCGCAAGACAACAGCTTTTCAGCAAAGACTGTTACGGAGCAACCGTAACACATTTCAACAGTTACAGTCTATCATGTTTTAAAGCGCCCAAAGGAAGAACATTGCGCTATTGTGTAGGCTAAACACATACATATCTGAATCATTTCATAAACCAGTTCCATGCATCTTGTTAATTTAGACTTTGATTCAAAAATCACATTATACAAATTTTTACTACAGCACTATTTTAAAAGATTTATTATGTAAGCCACTACATCTTCCATAGCATATTGTCTTTCATAAAAGTTTTTCCTTTGTTTCATATAGACAACACAATTTTTAAAAACAATTTTTAATATTTTTACTTAATCATTTATTTGCTGTTTAATTCTAAAACCCTGGTGACATCACTCCCATAACCCTAAAACTTTAATATTTTTTATTTTCTGTTATTAAAATGTAGTGATATTTGAGAGAAAAGTAAATGACACTTGGAAGAGGGAACTAAATGTCCTTTACCTTTTAAACACATTAGATATGTAATTGAAATTGAAGCTATTATATTACAGAAGTTAAAACAGATTCTCCTATTGTATTGTATATCTATGCAAACATTCAATAAAGTAATATTGAAGTTACGAGTTGTATTAAAACACCATGGAGAGCTGTTTTTTAATATCTGTTCTTTAGGTTGACATCAATGAGTCACTGAAATTATTATGAATAATATCATCACCAACGAGATATTCAGAGCTCACCTCTAATGTTTGTCCAGCGGTTTGGAATGAATATTGGAATATAAGCACTAAATAGATCCTCTGGGGTCATTTAGTGGAACATTCTCACTTTATTAATTATGAAAACTCAGGCCAGAAAGGCGACTTGTTCAAGGTCAAACAAAGGCCATGGCTAATCTGACCTTTCATTATCACTTCGCTGCTTCTGCTACTGTATCACCATTCCTTCCCTTAGCAAATGTTTAATTAAAGCCTTCTGGGAAACAGTTTTAGGGAGGGGCCTCACGCTGTTATAATTTTTTCTTGTTCCAACAATGCTTTAAGTAAAAAATTACCCAGTCTTCAATTTTTTACTGGGTCAAACAAGATTTTGGCAGTGTCTCTGTTTTTTATCCAAAGTCTGTGGTTGTAAAATTTGGGTTGGCATTGGTCAAATAAGAACCCCAAATAAGAGACTGGCTCTGAGACTCTCCTGAATCAGCAGAAAAAACTGGGTAAAAATGTCTCCAGGAATGCTCCCAATACCGTAGAATGCCAGATCCTTCCAAACCATTGCGAAGGGTAAAGTGTATAAGGATAGCTCTTTGAGGTTGCTGACCCTTGCTCAAGTGTCTAGACAGATATTGCTGAAGGAAATAGGGGAGGGAAAAGTGATAAAAAGGGACTGAAATGGCTTCCCTGAGCCAGGAAGGTATGTGTTGGCCTTGTTCTAAATGCAAAGCTGCAAATCAACCTTTTCATGTTGTCTGAATTGATATTCACCAAAAGTGGTCCCAGAGTTTCAGAAATATTACAACCACAAGGTTGCTAAGAGCCCCTCTAATGTACACAGAGAAAGACTAAAGACTTTTAACACAGGCCAAGGCTATTTAAATAAAAGGACCTCAATGATCCTGAAAGCAACGTGACCTGAATGCATCCAGGCCATAATAAGAGTGGGCTTGCCATGGTCGACTTACAAAAAAAACTTTTACGCAATGACATTTCCAAATTCAAAAACTAAATTCCACTTAATTTCCCTCTAATTCTGTTCTCTATGAAGTTATATTTTGTACTTATAACATTATTATGCAAATAAAGTGACATAATTGAAAGAATCTTTCACAAATTAGAAGTCTAATAAATAGTGAAATATGAAATTTAAGTAATATTCTATATTTATAATGCCAAAATAATTGCTCTATAATTCCTAAATTTGTATTTACTATGTTATATTCATAGTAAACTAAATAATAATGTTTACTATTCATAGTTAACATAAGCTAACTAAACATTTCATTAGCAAAATGTAAACAAAGTAAACTTAGTTCTTCAAATATAGGAAAATGCAGCTTTTTGTCTGTGCTTTTAAATATTTAATTCAGATACTGGAGATCATCTTTCCATATGTGAATGTGTGTGTATATTAAAAACAAAGGTACAGTATACATGATGTAGCTTCAATTTCAAAAGGGAAAAAAACCTCAAATGAAAGGGTCTTATTGCTTTTTATTTTAAGTCAAATAGTTACCATGACCCCTGTATAGGCTACACTTTCACTAATTATTATTTAAGACTTTAAAATATCTAAAGGTAGGTTGAAAAGTCAGTTTCCACCTAAACAACCCTTCAGTCTCACCAATGTTTCTATCACTCCACTGAAATTACACTAGCAAATCACCAATTAATCACAATTTTGTCAAACCTATTGGGCCTTCAGTTACTTTAAAAACAAATCCATCAAGCCAAAAGCTGTATGTGGAGATTCAGCCCAAGAAGGTGGAACAGGTGGAGTCTGGACTTACCTCCTTCCATGACCACATCAAAATTATAAGTAACTTATAAAACAACCGGATTAGCCATATGAAGATTAGCAGAAGTCTTATAACTACGGATGTACAGAAGGACCACATCAAGACTGGTAGAAAGGGTGGAGACATGAAAAGGGGCAGTCCTACACCCAAATATAGCACTTGAGCATCTGAGAGGATATCATGGTCACAGAGGTCTCCCCATGAGGAGCGAGGGATCTCAACCCCACCCGGGATCCCCAGCCCAGAGCACCAGTGCCAGAAAGAGGAGCCCCAAAACATCTGGCTCCGAAACACAGCAGAGATTCTGGGCAGCCATGTGAGACAGAACGCTGCGTGAAACCTAAGCTTTTTTTTTTTTTAAAGCCCACACACAAACCCTCACTCACAGACTCTGTAAGAGGAACGGCACCGCAGAGGGTGCCAGAGACATATAGGGAGAGACTGGAGTTGTGGCTTTGGGGAGAGGGCTGGAGGGAGTGCCGCCAATGTCTCTGTGTTAAGTCCCTCTACTGCACTGCCAATGATGCCATCTTTTCTGGCTTCAGGACTCCTCCTTCTGGGCATTAGCCTGGTGAGTTACACAAGCCCCACCCTGATGACTCCCAGAAGCCCCACTCTACCCTACTGCTCATAGCTGTAAGTTCTGCCAGAGGCATTCAGCCTGGGCTCATTTTGCAGTCCTTCTTTAAAAAAACACTTTTGAGGAATTCCAGGCAAGCTTGAAGGTCCCAGAGACAAACACTCAGAAAACTGAGATGCGTGGTTTAGAGCATGGCCATCTTCCTGCAGCCCTGAAGATGGGGTTAAGCCCTCCTTCCACAGGCTAAAGCTTGATCCGCTTAGCCAGATGAACTCTACTAACTCTACCCTGATGACTACAAAAAACCCTGCTCCACCACAAAGATCTCCAGGCCCCAAGTTGGTGGAAGCTGGCCTCAGTGTACTCTGGGACATTTACTGAGTGGTCTCAGACCCAGCACTGCTGCTGAGTTTGAATCTGTATTAACCTGGTGAACACAACTTGCCCTTACCTAGTGATTCCCTGAGAAACTGCCTCATGCAATCCGTGAGGTCTTTTCAGTTACTGAGCATAATAGGCAACCACCATACAGGGCAAGCCTCGAGGTATCTTAGACCTTCTGCTGACCTGCCCCAGGCCCAGTTCGTCTTCACATGCTGTCCCCCTCCCACATGCACCCAGTACCAGCACAGGCAGCTACCAAACATTGATGGTTTTATAACTCATAACAGGTGACCTAGGGCTGGACACAGGCAGTGTCTGACATTAACCTACATTGGAGTCTCCCCCAAGAGGCCCTAGAATCAACACATCAAGTGGATGCCTTCGGACTACAACAGAGTACCATCTGATTAGCTCTATAAGCAACATATTCAAAGGGAGGTCTCAGCAGGCACCAGACCCTGCTGGGTCAAATTCATTTGTGGGGTCAACCATTGCACAGCAGCTTATACACTGTGGCCGTGGCCAGTCCTCACACCCAGCCAGCCTGAAAGTCAATGCAATCCACAAGTGTACCAAAAGCAATCAAGGCTCAACTACAACAGAAGAGTACATATTACCCACACAAGGGATACTCCTGATGCCTCTAGCTCTGGATTTCAGGGAGACTGTGCCACTGGGCCCTGCACGACACCTATAACATAAGATCACCCTACAAAGACTGGGAATCATAGCAGATCTACCTAATACATAGAAACAAAAACAGAGAGACAGCCAAAATGGGGAGACAAAAAAAAATGCCCCTAAAGAAAGAAAAAAGAAATCTTCAAAGATAGAACTAAATTAAATGGTGGCAAGCAAGCTACCAGATACAGAGTTCAAAACAATGGTTATAATGATGCTCAAGGAACTTAGTGAGAACTTCAACAGCATAAAAAAGGACATAGAAACCATAAAAATGAAGCAGCCAGAAATAAAGAATAAAATATTTGAAATGGAACCTACGCTATAGGAATCAACACCTGATTATGTGAAACAGAGAATTGAGCCAGCAATTTGAAAGACAAGGTAGCAGAAAACATCATTTCAGAGCAGCAAAATAAATATTTTTAAAATGATGATAGTTTTAGGGAACTCTGGGATAACAAGCATAACAACATAGGTACCATAGGATACCAGAAGGAGAAGAGAGAGAGCAAAATATTGAGAATCTATTTGAAGAAATAATAATGGAAAACTTCCCTAACCTGGTGAAGGAAAAAGATACACAACTCCAGGAAGTGCAGAGAGTCCCAAACAAGATGAACCTAAAGAGGCCCACACCAAGACACATCATAATTAAAATGTCAAAGGTTAAAGACAAAGAGAGTATCTTAAAAGCAGGAGAAAAACAATTACCAATGAAAAAGCTCCCATAAGGCTGTCAGCTGATTTCTTAACAGAAAATTTTCAGGCCAGAACGGAATGGCACCAAATATTCAAACTGATAAAAAGCAAGGACCTACACCAGGACTACTCTACTCAGCAAGGTTATCGTTTAAAATTGAAGGAGAAGTAAAGAGCTTCCCAGAAAAACAAAGAAATAAACAAACAAAAACTAAGGGAGCCCAACTAAAGGAGTATTACAAGAAATGTTAAAGGAATTTCTTTAAGAAGAAAAAGGGAAAAAAGAGGAACATAAATATGTATAATAAAATGGCAGTAATGCATACTTATTGATAATCACTTGAAATATTAAATGGATTAAAGGCTGCAGTCAAAAGACAGGGTAGCTGAATGTATAAGAAAAGATCCCTAGATATATTGTCTACAAGAGACTTGCCTCAGATTGAAAGACACACTAAAACTGAAAGTAAAGGGATGGAAAAAGATATTTCATGCAAATGGAAACAAAATAAGCTGAGGTAGCAATACTTATATTTACGCAAAACAAACTTTAAAACAAAGGCTATAAGAGACAATGAAAGGTATTACATAATGATAAAAGGATCAATCCAACAAGAAGATATAACCCTTATAAATATTTATGCCTTCACCACAGAAGCACCTAAATATATGAAGCAAATTTTGATGGATATAAAGGGAACATCAACAGTAATACAGTCATAACAAGGGATTTTATACATATTGACATCAATGGATAGATTCTCCAGAAAAAAAATCAACAATGAAACAGTGATCTTCACTGACACATTAAACCATGTAAATTTAGCTGATATTTTTAGAGCATTTCACTCTCAAGCAACAGAATATACACTTTTATTATTTTTAAAATTTTTCATAGTAGTTATTCCATTACAATTTAACCCCCCCTCTTATAACCCCCTCACCCCTTCGATCACCATATTGTTGTCCATGTCCATAAGTCCTTTTTCTTTTTCACTCTATCCCCCCACCCCTAACCTCCATCCCCAATAGCCGTCATCCTGCTCTCTATCTATGAATCTGTCTATCTCTATTTTGCTTGTTAGTTCGGTTTTTTCATCAGATTCCACATATAAGTGAAATCATATGTTATTTGTCTTTCTCTGACTGGCTAATTTCACTTAACATAATGTTCTCCAGGTCCATCCACGCTGTTGCAAAGAGTAAAATTTTCTTTCTTTTTTATGGCCAAGTAGAACTCCATTGTGTAAATGCCCCATAGTTGTTTTATCCACTCATCTAATGATGGACACTTGGGCTGTTTCTACATCTTGGTGAATATAAATGAATATAGGGGTGCTAATATTTTTTTGAACTTATGTTTTGAGTTTCTTCAGATATATTGCCAAAAGTGAGATTGCTGGGTCAAAAGGCAAATCTATTTTGAATTTTTTGAGGTATCTCCATGCTGCTTTCCACAGTGATGGCCCCAGCCTGCACTCCTACCATCAGTGAAAAAGTTTCTCTTTCTCCACATTCTCACCAGCACTTGTTTTTGTTGATTTATTGATGATAACCATTCTGACCTATGTGAGGTGATATCTCACTGTGGTTTTAATTTGCATTTCTCTGATGATTAGAGACATTGAGCATTTTCTCATATGCCTATTGGCCATCTGTATGTCCCTTTTGGAGAAGTGTCTATTCAGGTCCTTTGTCCATTTTTAAAAATTGGATTGTTTGTTTTTTGGTGTTGAGTTTGGTAATTTCTTTGTAAGTTTTGGATATTGACCCTTTATCAGATGTGTTGCTGAATATGTTCTCCCATTCTATCAGTTGTGTTTTTATTTTATTGATTGCCTCCCTTGCTCTGCAAAAACCTTTAGTTTGATGTAATCCCACTTATTTATTTTTTCTTTTGTTTCCCTTGCCTGTGGAGATATATCAGAAAACATATTGCCACAAGCAATGTCCAAGATTTTACTGCCTATGTTTTCTTCCAGGATTTTTATGATTTCAGCTCTAATCTTTGCCTTTAATATATTTTGAATTTATTCTTGTTTGTGGTGTCTTTATTTGCAGATGACATGATATTGTACATAGAGGGCCTCAAAGATCCAGCAAGGAACTACTAGAAATGATAAATGAATTCAGAGAAGTAGCAGGATACAAAATGAATGTCTAGACATCAGCTGCATTTTTATATGCCAGTAATGAACTAACAGAAAGGAAAATTAAGAAAACAATCCCATTCACAATTGCTTCAAAAAGAATAAAATACCTAGGAATAAACCTAACCAAGGGATGTGAAAGATCTGTACTCATAAAATTATAAGACACTGACAAAAGACACTGAAGAAGATGCAAATAAGTGGAAGCAGATACTGTGTTCATGGATAGGAAATATTAACACCATTAAAATGGCCATGATACCCAAAGCAATCTCTAGATTCAACACAATTCCTATCAAGTTTTCAATGTCATATTTCACAGAACTAAAACAAATATTTCAAGAATATATATGGAACCACAAAAGTCCCTGCATAACTGCAGCATTCCTGAGAAAGAAGAACTAAGTAGAAAGAATCACATACTTAATATCAAACTATACAGTAAGGCCATAGTAATAAAAAAGCATGATACTGGCATAAAAAAACAGGCACATAGATCAACTAAACAGAATCAAAACCCAAAAATAAACCCACACTTTTATGTCAATTAATATTTGACAAAGGAAGTAAGCACATACAATGGGCTAAAGATAATGTATTCAATAAATGATGTTGGAATAATTGGACAGATAGTGTGCAGAAAAATGAAATAGATCACCTTCCTATACACACATGAGAATATACATTCTTTTAAAGAGCACACTGAACATTTTTCCAGGATAGACCTACAGTTAGGCCACAAAATAAGTATCAATAAATTTAAGAAGATTGAAATCATATCAAGCTTCTTTTTCTGACCACAGTGATACAAATCAATTATAAGAAAAAAACAGAAAACACACAAAACCACAGAGGCAAAAGAGCTCGCTATTTAACAATGAACATGTTAACAGAGAGCTCAAGGAAGAACTCAAAAGAAACTTTAAAATAAATGAAAATGAAAACACAACAACTCCAGGTCTATGGGACAGAGCAAAAGTAGTCCTAAGAGGAAAATTCATAGTAATATAGGCCTATCTCAAGAAAAAAACAAAAAAATCTCAAACAAACATTCAAACTTTACACATAAAGGGCGTGCAAAGAAACAACAAACAAAACCCAATGTGAGTACAGGGGAGGAAATAAAAAAGATCAGAGTAGAGATAAAATACAGTCTAAAAAAATAATAGCAGTTTCAAATATTTATTTTGTATCCTAGAATGAAACCAGACCACCTTCTTACACAATATAGAAAAATAAACTGAAAATGAATAAAGAGTTAAATATAAGGCTAGAACCCACAAAACTCCTGAAGGAAAATGTGGGCAATATATTCTCTTACATATCTATGTCACCTCCAGGTATGTATTTATGAAAGAGAACTTGTATGTTTCTTCTCTATTTTTCTTCCAGTGATGTTTATCACACTGTTGCTCATGAAGAAGCCTACAAGTTATCCTTGACAAGTCAATATTCTTTATTCTCCATATCAAATCCATCCATTATCCACCACCTCTGTTATCACTACCCTAGTCTAAGCCGCTAAGATGTTTTGCCTGGATTGTTTCAAGAGTAATCTGTTATTTTTGTTTGTTGGTTGGTTTGTTTTTTTAACATAGTTTTAACAAAGTTATATATGCACACATAAAATTTACATGGATTAAATTGTCAAACAGTTTTACATACAAGGCTTGTAGCTCAGACATGCACACAAATGCATGACATCCTGGCATTTGCCTCCTCATTTCTTATCTCCAACCATTTTCAATTCTATTAGCAATTTTTTTGGCATTTACCTCTAAAGTTCAACAAAATAAACATGTATCATTACCTATTAATTTGGAGTGGAACATTAATTTCTTACATAACTTTTATATTCCCTGGAGTTCAATATATCAGATATTCTTTCAGTTTCTGCTTCTTGGAGAATGATTGGCTTCCACACCAGATTTTCATCTCCTTGCAAAATCTTCCTGGAGATTCTTTTTACCTTCTCTTGTATTTCCTGTTTTCTATTTTTCATGGTTTTCTATTTATCGGTTCATTCCCTTGTTTTAGTAAAGCACCTCCTATAGTAGTTTCCTGTGAAATAACAACTAGGAGGTGAGTTTTTGCTACTTAAAGTCTCAGTATTTTTTGTTCTACTCTAGCAGTAGGTAGTGGTAGATTATAGTATTCTAGATAGAAAATAATGGTCCTTCAGCATTGGAACACACTGTGCTATTTTCTTCTCTGCTTCTGGGGTTGTTAAGAAAGTTATGTATTTTTATTCCAGATTATGTATTTATTTTTTATTGTTTTATTATTGGAGGTTTATAACTTAAGGTAATACACAATTGAGAAACATAGTTTCACTAGTCACCCTAATTTTATGTTATTATCTGCAAGCTTCCAGTAGTCCTAACATGTAATTCTATATGATTCCTTGGATATATAGCTTCTGGAAAACAATTTTTGTTTCCACATATGTATTCTTCACTCTCAAAGTAAAGATCTTGCAAGAGAGAGAGACAGGGAGAGAGGGATAGAGAGAAAACAGAGAGATTCAAGTACCACTTTAAATGCCAAGCTACAACCTGAACATCTGGCTATCCCAAAATGATCAACAGCAGCCCTTTGTCTCATCTAATCACAAATTTAATATACAATAAATACTGTATTTTATTACCTACATTATGAAATTGTTATTGCTATGGAATTGATCACCTTATAATATTAACTAGCCTGCATCATTCTATCCAACCATAAATTCATGGCTACTTTAATAAGTACATTAGATAAATCCATAGATACATAAGTTGAAATAGATAAATAGATTTTAAGATATAAACTCATTTAAACATCACATCAACTCATAAAATAGGGGTTAATTTATTCTCATTTTATAGAGGAAGAAGAAACTGAGCTAAAAAGAGGGTAAGTAATTTGTCAAAAGCTGTACAGTTAGTAAGTGACAAACTCTCTATTAAAACCCAAATATTCCTGACCCCAAGCCATGTTACAGAAAATAATCTATCCTCAACTGTCACAAGCTTCCTTTTAGTGACTTTTCTGTATAGTGTAACATCTCTCCCAATCCCATTTCTTCCTGTATCAGTTAGGCCAGGTGAATAACAGTTTTTTATGATCATTTCACCATCTGCCCCCCAAAATAAAAAAATGTTTCTTTATTCTAAACCTAACCCCATAAGTACTAATGATTCTGTCAGGTGTGGCTATTGAATGAAAGCTTCTATGGATACCATCTTAGTCCTGAAATAAATATAGACTGACAAGAAAATTGAATAAAGTAATAATTGGCTCAACACATGCTTTTTCTTTTTAACATTATTTTTAATTTCATAGTTATAAAATCTGAGAGTAACTCTGCTTTTTAATGATTTAATTAATGCTTTTTCAATCAGGTAGTCATGAAAAGAGCTTTTTTGTATTTCTACATAATAATCATACTGGGAAATTATTAACCCAAGGCTAAAAGAGATAATTTTAGAGGACTTCAATATGAACTCACTAGATATCTATGAAAGTTTTAAGTTTTAGAAAGAAAAGGAGTATACTTAAAAAGAGAAAATAAATTCAAAATGAAGGAATGTATTATAGAACATTATACTTGCTACCAAACAAAAGGGTGTTGTTCACCTTCACGCATCAAAAGTCAATCAACTGTGAACAGGAGTTTGCAGTCAAGAAAATAAAAGTTTATTTGTATGGAAGTGGTACCAAACCCAGAGTCACAAGTGAGCTTGTTCTAAGACCTGGCTCCCCATAGCTTCTAGGAGATGGATTATATAGTGGACAAATCATTAATCATGTTGGAGTTAGGACTGTGATCTCTGTTGATCATACAGTCCTAACGTAGAGAGTAGTTGATCGTTGCATCTGGTCCCGATATCCGCCATGGCATCTCACTTTGTCTGGTTTTGCAAAGGTGTGATCAATGGCGTCCCTCCACTTTCCTGAGTCTGGAGCTGAAACACAACTGAGGCCTAGATGTTGTCTCTAGTTGTACTGTAACTATGTCTCTGCGCTCAACAAACCTGAAGCTTTCTAGGACCTCATTGCCCTGAGGGCTTAATGATTAAGGGGGTGCACACACAAGGGGAAAGGAGGTGGGTGAGTCAGGGTGCTGGATGAAGCCAGTTTGAATCAAAAAGAAAGAAAGGAGAAAGGTCTTATTAAAGAAATGAAGTTTCTACACGGTTATATACTTAAGACAAGTCTGATTCTAATATCAACTTCATTTCTAACTTGCTGTATGAATGTGCGCTAAGTTACTTTGCTCATTTGTTAAGTGAGAATGTTGACTATATTATCATAGAGGCTCATTTCTATGTTAAAATTCTGTTTACATAATATTACAAAACAAAGGAAGTGGCAAGTTGATATAGATGGCCTCTTTCTGAATTGATATCTAAGATCAGATGGTTTTGACTTCCTCTTCAAAAACAATTAAAAACCAATAAGATATTTATTCATATGCTTTGATAAAGTTGACATAGTTCAACTACTACATCCCACCCAGCCCAAATATTTACCACCCATCGTCAACTATACGGGTTTGTTTAATTCATACTTATTCATATTATAAACTCCATGGATGAGTGGGTATTCTTTAAAAAATAACTTCTACTCTTTCTAAATAACAGGAATGGGCAAAACTACTCTGACTTTCTCTTCCCCCCACCAATTATTCTTGTAAAATGCTCTCGACAAGATGGTCTTTGCTACTAACTAGCCATGGTTGTAGGTATTTCCATTTTCTCTAGGCCAATCATTCTGACCTTTAGCCGCACATTGTTATCATCCAGGAAAGCTTTTAAAATTACTGATGCCTGGATTCCACCCACAGAGATTCTGATTTAATAAGTCTGGTTGGGATCTAAGCATTGGGGTTTTTTTTAAGTTTCCCAGGTAATTCTAGCGAGCAGCCAATATTGAGAATTCTTCTGAGTTAGGAAAACATGTTGAAGAAATCCAGACTCTGGATCTCTAAAAATGCTGTGCTCACCTTTCTATATCACTCTCACCGCCTCACTCCTGGTGTATTCTAAGTTGAAAGAAAGCCTTCACTATTCATTTGTGACTATAAGGAAATATTGCTATTTTAAAAGAAAGAAAGAGATTGAAGATATTTTGTATTGGGGGACTTTATAATTTTTCTTATGTAGAAAATGGCTTCTTTAAAAAAATGCTGTTTTTCACACTGATCAGATTGACTATCATCAATAAATCAATAATCAAGTGTTCGAGATGAAGTGCGGAAAAGGGAACCCTCATTCACTGTTGGTGGGAATGCAGACTGGAGCAGCCACTGTGGAAAACAGTATGGGGTTTCCTCAAAAAACTAAAAATGGAACTACTTTATGACCCAGTTATTCCACTTCTGGGAATATATCCAAAAAAATTCAAAACACTAATTCAAAAAAATATATGCATCCTATGTTCATTGCAGCATTATTTACAATAGCCAAGATCTGTGAGCAGCCCAAGTGTCCATCAGTAGATGAGTGGATAAAAATGCTGTGGTACATTTACACAATGGAATACTACTTAGCTATAAAAAAAAAAAGAAGAAGTAAATCTTACTTTTTGTGACAGCATGGATGGACCAGGAGAGTGTTATAATAAGTGAAATAAGCCAGTTAGAGAAAGACAATTACCATATGATTTCACTATATGTGGAATCTAATTAACAAAATAAACTAATGAAGTAGAGACAGACTCATGGATATAGAGAACAGGCTGATAATTATGATAAGGGAGAAGGTTGCAGGTTGGGTGAGTATGGTGAAGGCATTAAACAAAGAAAAAAGAAAGAAATACTCACCACAGACACACAGTATGGTGATTGCCAGAGGGAAGGAGAGAGGAGGTAGAAGAGGGTAAAGAAGGAATAAATAGTGATGGAAGGAGACTTGACTTGGGGTGGTAAACACACAATACAATTATGCAGATGGCACACTTTAGAATTGTATACCTGAAACCAATATAATTTTATTAAGCAATGTCACCCTTGTAAATGTAAGAAAATTAAAAAATTAAAAAGTAAATATTTTTTCATTATGAAAGGCAAGACATAAGGCAGGACTTCAATGACAAAAGTTAGAGAAACATAATTAAATATTTTGCATAATAAAGTTAATATTTGTTCTTATTGGTGCAGAGAAATTATTTTTACATAAAATATTTTTAGCTTTAAACAGATATATAATTCTATATTATTTATATAGAGAATTATATATAAATCTAGAATATATATACATATTCTAGAGAAAATAATTCTATATTGGGAATGAGGGTTGGTTGCTGGGTTTTTTTGCAATTTTGCTGGCGTGGAAGTTGTGGAACATGGGCAACAGATGGAATGGTCAGGAAGAAGGAGAAGAGAAAAATAACTAGGAGAAAAGACTTTGCAGAAAGAGAATAGGTTCCAGCAACATAGATACAGATTAAGACCAAAGAAAATACATGGCTATTATTTAAACATTCCCTGAGACAGTGTGTGATTAATAAGTGCAGAAAGTGCAATTTCCTATTCAATGCTAAAACTTTTTTAATGCCAACCCTCCTCAAATCTTTAATACAGATTTCTTAACTACTGACTTAGTAATGGTGTCTCTTCTCCCTGCTTTAGGAAATAAAGTCTACATTTACATTTTGAGGGGAAGCCAATGAGAAAGGCTAAAGGAACACACAGAGGTAAAGAGAGACAGCCAGAAAGATCAGGGAGAAGCCAGACCAAACCAGGAATTTGACACAAGAGCCAACAAATAACCACCAAGACATATAAGCACAATCTCTAGGAATTCTCAAAAATAATTGAGAGGAATATTAATTTCTTAAGAGTCTAAAGTATAATCAGTATTCAAATTATTTCATTTAGGGGTTAAAGAAAAATTTTCCTCACTCAAGTTATTTATTTCTATGTCATCAGTCTTATCACACGTGTGTGTGTGTGTGTGTGTGTGAGAGAGAGAGAGAGAGAGAGAGAGTGTCACATGCTGTTGAGTCAGCTCCAACTTCTGGTGAACTTATAAGGGAGTGATGTCTACAATGTCTTGTCCTCCATAGCCCTGCTCAGCTCCTGTACACTCATGCCTATGGCTTCTCTTATGGAATCAATCCATCTCATACTTGGTCTTTTTCTTTTCCTGCTGTCTTCTATTTTTTCCAGCATTATTGTCTTTTTCAAACAAAACCTGCCTTCTTAGGCTGTACTTGAAGTAGGTAGGACAGCTTCAGTTTTGCCTCCAGTGAGCACACCACAAAGTCCACTCAAGATCCTTGGAGTTTTCATGCTTAATGGAGAATAATATCTCAGCCTGTACCCTCAACTGATGGGCTAGGACACTGAAGGAACTCCCAGTTTCTAGATTACAGTCATGGCTTCCTTGAGCCTTGTAAAAAGTCCTATGGGGGTGTCACAATGCCTTTTTATTCAAAGTTTAGTTGTTCCTTTTTTTGTAAATGATATGGAAACCCTATCAAAAGAAGAAAAGAAGCTATAAATTGTCCAACATTAGGACAATTATAGGATGCTAAATAGTTTCCAAGTCTGTAAGCAAGGTCCACTTTATTGAATTACTAGTAGTTTGTGTTTAGATGATATATTTTTATTTTTTTTATTAAGACTTTAACATAAGATATGCTTAAATTCTCACTAATGGTCACTTCACTCATGGGATATTCTTGGTGATAGGCTGGCATTTATATTATTGAGAATTTCTTTCTTATAGAAATATTGGCATAATTTTTAGTCTGGTGACCCCAAAAATATAAAATACACAAAAGTAAGTAAAATACAAAAAATACATTGTCAGCCTATGTAAGAATCATCTTGGTGACTTATTAAAATGGTAGATACTAGGGTCCCAACTGCAATATGGCAGGAGAGAGAAGCAGAATTTTTTTTTCTAGAAAAAGCATGGAGGAATCAGACTCAAGAAATAGTGAACTATATAACAGACCCCTCAAACAATCTACAGTTCTGGAATTTAAAAACCTTTTGCTGCTAACAGCAAATGCATTTATTTTGCTTGTCTGTTAATTATATTTCATATTTTAAAAATTATTTTCCTAGTGCTTTCTTTTCTTCCTCCTCCTCATTATACTTTTTCTCCTCTATATTACATCTGAAATCTAAATGATGAACAGGATTCCAAAAAAGAAGAGAGATTGAGAGAGAGAGAGACAGAGAGACACATTTGAGGAAATATCATTCCAAGCTGAAGGAACCGCAAGTGCAAACAAAAGGCAGGAGACAAGCTCTGATGAGAAATACCGAGAAGCTGTCTTTGCAGAATGAGAAGTTTAGTAAGTGAGGTAAAAAGTGGTCATTTACAAGGTCAGAAACACAGGCAAGAATCAGATATATATGGCTCTCTAAGCAACTGCAAGGGTTTGAATTTTATTCTAATTGCAGTAAAAGGTGATCAGAGAGTTCAAAATAAGGTGAAAAAGTGGAGTTCTGGCAGCTTTGTAGAAATGAGTTATGGGTGGTCAAGAAGAAGTTTTGCTAAGAAGCTATAGCAGGAATGTAAGGATGAGATGAAAGGATTGGACCAGTGGTGTCCCTGACAAGGACGTGTGTTGGTTATTATCCTTTGTACTCAGTGTTATCCTCACTTCCTTCTGTCATCTCCCCTTTATATGCAGTGGGTACTGCATACTGGGAACTCTGTTTTCCCAAGCTGTATAGTAAGTACTCATACAAGATTCTGAAGAAGGAAAAGAGTTAGAATTCATTCTGCCTCTAGTATAGCGTTGGCAACCGAGACTGATGAAGTGATGGCAGAGGTTTCATTCAGTTTCTTAAGGTCCACTGTCAGTATTCTGTTTCACAGGTGAAATTTCAGTATCAGATTTTTGCAGCCTTATAATTTCTAGACAGCCTCCCCAATGTTTGCATTTATTCCTCTGTCCTCCCCCAAAACACGGCAAGCACTTGTATTAAATCTTTCTCTTTGAAATATGTGTAGGTTGATTTCAGTTTCCCTGACTGAACTCTGACTGATGTACTAGTTTTCCTTGCCCAGGAGTAGTTCCAAGAAACAGTCCCTCAAAGATGGGAATCTGGGAGTAATTAGTATCTATTTTGATTCTGTTTGAAGGTAATGGTGACCTCATCTCCAGGAGAAAATGGGATGTTGTTCATACAGATCATGTAGAGAAAGTGGCCATTGGGGTGTAAGTGATAGCTGCAAGTACTCTGTGTGGACTAGTTACTTCTGGCTACATTGAAAAGATGACATAAAGAAAATGATGACTTTAGGACTTTAAACTCTTCTTTCAAGTTATAAACAAAGACCTAGAGCATTTCAAAGACTAACCTAAAATAATCACTTATCTATAAGAGATAAGATGACCGATATAGGCAAAAGCCAGTCTTTGACATTTTAATTCTATGGGTTTGAAAAATTATAATGTAGATTGAATTCAGAGTATTAATAAAACTCTAAATTGAAATTAGTAGTATTTTAAAAATCCAATCAGAACCAAAGAACTGAATTAGGAAAATTTTGGTCAACTTATGGGAATCTTAGAATCTTGAGACTCTAAATTCCATTGTTCTTCCTGAAGGAAGCAGCCTTTTCTTCCTTGAGTGAGGGGACAAACACTTCTTATCTCATGTGAAGCAGTTATCTTACAAAGAGTGACCAGTTTCTTCATGGTCAACTTCTTATCTCTTATTTTCTCCAGAACCATAATTAGACCATGTCCCAAGATTAAACATACACAGTCTACCATTGCAAAACATGTTATACTACAAAATAATCATAATATTTTACTAACTTTTCTTGACAAAATCATGGGGGATATACTTAGAAATGGCTAGAGAAGAAAATTTATATTACTGGTTAGGGCTAAGTTTGAAGATATACTTGTCCTGTTTCTATTGAATTAACTCAAGGAGAAGAGGTCCCAACAAATATTTAGGTGATGGACTGGAATCTCAGCTCAATAGTGTGCTTTATGAAAGTTCAGACATCAAAATTGTATTAATGTACCTAAAATAAAGGATCTCAAGGTTTTGGGACAAGGGAATGTGGGAGTGCATGTATGTGATTATAAGACATTGAATCTGAGCTGACACCATTTCCTGTGGATTCAAAATGCCCGTATGGTCCAATAGTAGGAAAAAGGATTACAGAAGTGATGTGATAAAGATTTAGCTTAAATGCATCAGTTGAATCCAGTTGAGCTATGGATCTGTCTCCTCCAAGTCATTCAAACTATCATCAGTCTGTGTTGTACCCAAGAAATGTAGTACTTATAATTTTGATAGAAATGCATAATTTCAGAGCCATAGCCTTGGTACTATCTTCCACTACAATCTTAATTTTATTGCTTTTAAACTGGGGAAATATCAGATTTAAAAAAAAAATTCTTATATATTTGCCTCTTTAGTGTGTGAAAATAATTAGGTCATAGAAAATAGCATTCAACTACTTTAAATTAAAGTTGATAGAAACATAATTGCAACTGATGTTCCAAGTGTGATCTCTTTGCTAGAGCAAATTAACATATCCATTCTCATTAATTGTGCAAATGTTGATCTGGCAAGTGCCTCTTCACCCCAATTGTCGTTGTTAAACATCAGCTGGCAAAGGCAGCAGTCAAACTTTATTCTTTGACTCCAGGAGTATTTCAAGTTCCTGATTACCTGTCATAACCTAATACTCAGGGCAGTTGATCACAGCACCGTTCCACAGGATGTTATACTGGCCCACTACGTTTATGATCTCATCCTGATCAGACCTGGTGAGCAAGAAGCAGCAAATACCTTAAATATGTTGACAAGACATATGCATGTCAGAAGGAAGAGATAAACCTCATAAAAATGTAGAAATCTGTCATTTTCATGTGGTTCCACAAGCCCAGTGGAACTGAAGAATGACCATATATTAACTCCAAAGTGAAAGATTAAGTTACTTTGCCTTGTATCTGCAACTCCGAAAGAGATGATGTTTAGTGAGCTTTAGGTTTTGGAAGCAATGTGCGCTACATAAAGTATGCTGCTAGAAAGCATTTAACAAGCAGTTTGATATTAGGCACAATGATGGCCCTCAGCAGACAGCAATATCCTCTGGAACCTGTGAATATATTACATTGCTGGGCAAAGGGACTCTGACAATATGATTAGGGTAAGGGCCTTGAGTTGAGGAGATTATCCTGGATTATCCAGATGGGCCCAATCTAATCACATTGGTTCTTAAAAGAGAAAAACCTTCCCCAGCGGTTGTATGAGAGGATGATGGAACTATGGAAAAATAAAAAGATGCAGCATTGTTGATTTTGAAGATAGAGGAACAGGGTCATAAAGACTGGGAATGTGGGTGGCCCCTAATAGCTAAAAAATGCAAGGAAATAAATCCTCTCCTAGAACTGCCAGAAAAAAAAAAGCAACTCTGCCAATCAAGGTTAGATTTCTAACTTACAGAACCATGAGACCATACATTTTTGTTGTTTTAGGCCACTAAGTTTACGGTAATTCGTTACTGCAATAAAAATAGAAAACTAATACAGAACCAGAGCAAGAAAAAGCTCTGAAACTGGTAATTATGCTATAAGCTACTTTCTAGCTTGGGCTTTATGAACCCCACAGATTTAACAGAGCTCCAGCTGTTTTGCAGACAGGAATGCTGATGGAATACCAGGGAATCCCTTATAAGAGAATCAGGATGCAGACTCCTGGATTTTTTAATTGAAACTATCTGTTTTTAGACAAAAAAATTTAGTGACCCTTTAAAAAGGAGCTCCTGGGCTTGTTAGCAGCCAGCACTCCATTCACAAGTGGAGTTAGATGTCTTGCATTGTCTGAGAGCACAAGGAAGTGTCATATATATTTCCCTCAGGGTCTGATGTCACCTGCTCCTCTTGCATTGTCCCATCTCTCTCAATCAGAATTTCTTGGTAAGTTCCCTATGATGGTTGCCTGGTTCGAAAAGCTTTATCTGTATTTACCAATGCTCACCAAAGGCACTTACTGCAAAGAAGAAGATTAATAATCAGGCAGACAATGTAATCAGTTCTGAGAGCATCACTCAGCCTGTTTCCAGAGTTCATAGGAAAAACGAGTGCCCATTGTGGCAAGATGATTAAAGTTATATACAGGCTCAACAATATGATATTTTCCTTTAAAAGCTCTGTCTCACTACTTCTCCTGCTTTATTCCTAGTCTGTGATAGCAGAGATGAAAGCTAAGTATCTAATAAGGTTCTATTCTCTAATGAACTGACCAGCCACTTGCAGGCAGGGTGATTACATTAAAATCCCTACACAATGAAAGGATAAAATTTTGTCTTTACCATAATACACACTTATTATGGATATATCTGCCTTGCACACGTTGCTTCTTTCAGCACCACCATCCACTGTCATACTCATGATTGTGGTGTCCCACACAACTTTGCTTCTGCATGAGGAACTCATTTTTCTGCAAAATAAGTAAGGCAAATGGGCTCCCTAATTCTGCCATGTATCCCATCATCCTGAAATTGCTTGCCTGATAGAATGTTAGAAAGTCTGTTGAACATTTAATTATGGGTCCAGTTGGGAAAACTCTTGTGAGTTTGGGATGCCATCCTACAAGATACAAAATAAGCTTCAAACATTATTTTGATCCCATAAACAATGAATGGAGCTCTTTCTTTCAAAGTCAGAATAAATGAATCTGAGAACAAAAGAGTGGGAGAGGACAGAGGTGACTTCTATCACTATTGCCTCTAAAAAATAATTCAATTAATTTGTTCCTTGTCACCAGAACTTTGGGTGCAGAAACTTTAATGCACTTAAGACCAAGAAAGAAATGCTTTTGGTAAGAAAACATGCTATAATTGAAATAAATTTGGTGCTATTTTTGGTCAGTATGCTTCTTTTCAGCTCTGCTGCCTGGCTTCCCCGTCTTCCTGTCCATATATCAGACTATGTCTGTCCTTCTAATGGTTAGTACTGGCGACACATAAACACTAAGTTTCTCTCTCTTAGTTCCTCTTGCAAGTTTTTAGGGAAACATATCTGAGTGTGCCTGCTGGAGTCAGACTCTACCCCTTAGCCTGATTAGTAGAAACCAGGGAACCAGCGATCCAGGGCAGAGGCCCAAGAAAAAGGGGCCATTGCTGACCATGCAAACATTCCAAAATGTGCCTTGACACCCAGGTGGTCACGTTCATTATCTCATTAAGTCCTTACATCAAATGCAATTGAGATGACAACTGAGAACTTCCTGTCCTTTGAGTTATAAGTATAGCTACTTTACCCTCATCTACGTGAGGAGGTTCTGCGGAGGTTCAATTTCCTCCATAAGGTGTTGGTAAATTCCCAAGAGGCTTATGGTCTCCATCTCCAGGGTCCTGCTTTCATATATGTATCTCTGCCCCATCCCACTCTCACCCAAATGAAAAGCTTAATCCCTTACCTAATTTCCACTAAAACAAAACAAAAACAAAAACTATTCACATACAAGTGTATCATGTGTGATACCAAGAGTTTAGAATTATATAAAAGGGTTACATCACATCAAAATGTCAACAAATCACACTATAATCTATCTCCTGAGATTTTTATTAATGTCAACACTGGTCATTGAATTCATGCATCACTGGCTTCTCTCTGGTCAATATCCACACTGAGACCAGAAAATCTAAATGAAATCATCAAAGTTTCTCATTCAAGAACAAGTTAATTCTCCCTTAGTTATATTTCTAGAAATATCATTTCCAATTCAGTATGTTAATCAAATCTTTATCTCTGTCCAAACATAAAATCTCCATTAAAAAATATATCAAATGTTAAGTGATTAATGATATAACTTTATCAAGTGACAATTTTATTAAAATGATCAATTTTCATATAGTTAAATGATCATGAGATATTTCAATGACTGTCCTTGTATTAAAGAGGAGTAATATGACACAAAGCAATGATAAATTAAATGCTGCAAGAGAAAGAGATGGATCTTTAACCCAAGTATATTTTAGTCCAAATTCATGCTGTTTCCACTGCAACAGACTACTTCCCAGATATTTATTGATGCCTAGCTATATAACAAAGACTTCATTTTATACTTTATTTATTCTTCACAGCAACCTTGTGAAGTCAGGATATTTTAAGTCTTGGCATCTCGTCAAGGTATGTTCTCACTAGCTGTGGTAACTTTTTGAACGTCTGTTTCTCCACCTGTGCAATGAAGCATTTGGACTTAATTATCGCGGTGGCCACTTTTGATCCTATTCTTAGGACACTATATTATGTTTTCTGTCATTGTTCCCACTCGGGCAGTAATAACAACTTTACTCTGACTTGATAAAAATATCAAAGAATTATCTTCCTAGAATTTATCATATGAGGTCTGTCTGGAAAAAGTCCAACCATTGTTAACATAATGAGAACAGTTTGCACAGCATCAATGTAACCTGGCAGCCAGGGAGAGAAGACTGGAATGCATGTGGGTAAACAATGAGGACTTTACTGTACAAGTCAGTGGGGGTGGTAGATGTTGTTGAGTGAGCATGTGTTTTGTGTGGCCATCACATTCAAAATGACTGAGTGAGTAGAGCAACAAGTCTGCATCAAATTTTGTGTTAAACTTGAACATTTCTCTATGGAAACTACTCAGATGATTCAGAAGGCCACAGATATGGACAACTGGTGACTGGAAGCTTGATCATGACAATGTACCTGCTCATACATCACACCTCGTGCAGGTTTTTTTTGGCAAAACATCTAATCATGCAGGTGACCCAGCCCCTCTACACCCCAGATTTGGCACCCTGTGACTTCTGGCTTTTCCCAAAACCAAAATCACCTTTGAAAGGGAAGAGATTTCAGACCATCAGTGAGATTCAGGAAAATACAACAGGGCAGTTGATATAGATTCAAAGAACTCTGTGAGGTCCCAAGGTATCTACTTTGAAGGGGACTGAATCACCATTATCCTATGTACAATGTTTCTTATATCTTGTAGCTTCTTCAGTAAATGTCTTTATTTTTTATATTACATGGCTGGATATCTTCTGGACAGACCTCATGTATATTAGAATTAATTTTTTATGTGTATACCTGTTAGTTGTATTCTGAAGGATAAATCAAATATTTATCTTTATGTACCCAATGCCTGCATATAGTAGTGTTTAAAGAATACTTATTGATTAACAAGTTAATAAATGCTTATGGGTTAACCATATAATCTAAGACTGCATACACGAAAATGGTTCATGTTTATCAACAAGCTAATGTGAAAGGATACATTAATGTTTGGTACAATTCAAGTGAAAAATATTTTCCTTCATCTAGATAGATATTATTTTAACAAGTGAAATGCACACATACACACAAATCTACATACAAAGGTGAAAGTGAGTTCATGTGTGAATGGAGAGTGCATTTTGTGTTTTTCTGTTGATGGGTTGCTTGGGTTTTTGCTTATTTATATAAAAATATGAGTATAAAATGTGTTTACATGGTTTCTCATATGCTAATTTTTATGTTATTCCATAATGCATTTATATGTGTGTTTCAGTTATATTTTATATGTATAAGGTAAAGTGGCTTAATTCTATTTTGGAAAAGAGAGAGAGAGAGAGAGAGAGAGAAAATTTTATTTTTGTGAACATGACCACAGGACTACCTACAATGAAGTTTTTGAAAAGAGCACACATTTTTGTATTCCTGATAGTTATTTGTACAATCCATGTATACATATATTTGGCCACATTCTGGGTAGAGAAAGATAAATTTTCACTTATGGTATAAAAAGGAACAGTTCAATTAAAGTCTTTATTACACACTTTGTTTTATCTATCCTGTTGTCCAGACATTTCCTGAGCATAGGTTATGGGTGCAGAGCTGTGCCATGCTATAGAGTAGTGTTCATGTTCCGTAGTCTGCTCAAGTGCCTTTCTGAAGGTGATTAACTGCTTTTCACATACATATACGTGAAAGCTTAGAGTGTATTAGCATTTCCTTTTACCAAGAATGAATAAATAATGAAATGAAATAAAAAGTAAAATGAAACCAGAATGCAGTGTTCATCTTGTTAATTGTCATTTTAACGCTATTTTGTAATGGAATGTTTTAGATGTATTACTGGCAATTAGATTAGTTTATTTGCCTTCCTGTTTGTTCGTTTTCAGTCAGAGGCATTATCTTATAGAGAACATTATTTCATGGAGCTAACTGGAAATAAGAAGCAAGAAAACAATCTTACCAGCCAGTGTGATTAGCAGAGATACCTAATTGCTGGCCTATTTACTTTGAAACTGTCATTTAATGAAGTGGTTCTAACTAAAACTCTAATGGGGAAAAATTCTTAATTCCTTTTTAATATTTCCATATGTCTGTGAATGTAATTTAAAATAAATTTGAAGGTTCATTGCTAAATTATATTCTTTCCCATCAGTACATTGAGCTGTTTCTCTGTTTATAGGCACAAAACAGATCACTTAAGATCTTATACAAAATATATAGCTGATCATTATGAGATGCTCATAACAAGTCCAGCCACAATACCAATTCTTACACAGTTAATCCAATTCAAATCTTTACTTTTTCATCCAAAGTTCTTAATACATTTATCCTGAAAATGTTATCGTCTCGTTAGTTTTCTGCATTACATGTTACTTTTTTATTGACATATTTCTTTATTGACAATAATCTGTAAAAATAACCTTTTATAACATTGACTGTTTTATTCTATGCTCAGCATCTAGAATATACTTGCAAATAGCAGGTTTTCAATAAATGTTTTTAAATGAATGGATGAGTTGTCCACAGAAATTTTACAACTAACATGTTTAAATTTCCCCATTAAACATATCCATTCAGCATTAAAAAGGTCAAAAAGCATATTATTTCTTTTATAAGATGTTCTTGAAATAACAAAATTTTAGAAATAGAGAACAGGCTAGTAGTTGCCAGGTGGTAGGGACGGTAGAAGCAAAGACGGTAAGTGTGACTGTGAAGTGGTGACTGTGAGTGAGCCTTGGTGGTGATGAGCTAGATCTGTGTCGTGGTGGCTGTGGTGGTTATGTTAATGTCCATGTGATAAAATGACACAGTAACTATGCACATATACTGTAACAACACCAATTTCCTGTATTCAACGTACTTACATAAGATGTAACCACTGGGGAGAATTGAAAGAAGTGAATATATGACCTCTGTGTAGTTTATTTGTAGCTTCCTGTGAATCTATTTATGTCAAAAATAAAGCTTAAAAATGTATCTAATGAGGTAGTATAGGATAGTAGTTAAAGTCCTTGAGTTCTAGAAACAGATTGTCTAAATAGAAAACCTGGCTTTACCTCTTACCAGCTGGTTTTGCCTGTTACCAGCTGGAAGGTAAATCAGTCTAAGAAACTAGACTGTGGTTATCCTTCCATGCAAAGTGTAGAAATTAATGTTCCCCACTTCATATATAAATAAGTTAAAGCAGAGCCTTGTCTTTTGGAAATGCTATTTAAGCGATTTCTATCATCATCATTATCATCAACCGCAAGATTATGGATTTCATGATTCATGGAGTCATTGAGAAATCATGGAAACATCAGCTTGTCCATGATAGTCACTATTTAGGACTGTTGTCCCAAACTAATTGTTAGCATCCTCTTTCACTTTTGAATGTATTCTATTGGAATGATAAAATGATTTAGGCACCTTATGTAAAAGTCTGTTACACTTGGATCTAGTGTATGTTGATCCTCTCAAGCACCTCGATCCATGTTGTCTTATCTCTGCCTAAAAATAGTCAACGATAAAAAATTTAATAGCTCATGGCAGTCCATTTAACTTTTAGGCATCACTAACTGCCAGAAAATTCTTTCTTTGATCGAGCTGAAATCTGACTCCCTAAGATGACTCCTCAGCTCCCATGATCTCAATCTGTCTTCTGGTGTTATGCAAATAAGGCTAACTCTCTTTCATGCTATATCTTTCATATCTCGTAGCCTTTCTATATTCATCAAACTCTCAATCCTGCTTCTTCACTTCCCACTCACCTGAGTGTTACTTTTCCCTTTGCTTTGATATCTACCATTCCGTCTGCCATTTCTAATGAGCAAATGCCTTACATTCTCATTGCTTTCCCCTGGAATCATTATAGTTTGCCAATATTTCTTCCAAAATGTGGTGTCTGGAGCCAGTGCCCTCCCAGATGTGATCCATGTGCTGTACACAGCGGGACTGTTGTCTGCTTTATTTAAAACTTGGGATGCATTTATTAATGCAGTTTAATAGCACATTTGCTTTCTTGTGACAAAATGTGTAGATGCTTGTGTAAATTAATATCTGTACCTCGATGCTATTACTCTCCTTGCATGTTCCAAAATACATTAGAATAATTTTCCTGATGTCAATGTTTTGATTGTAATCTAGATTACATAATTCATGAGTACATAGCTTAATATATAATAATAAATTATATATTTTAAATTAATCAGTGTAAATTAGTCCATTGATAATTAATAAGCTACATATAAAATACATAGT